>VYXH01012481.1:34605-61146 GCA_013397275.1 Burhinus bistriatus | reverse complement strand
GAGAAGCGGGACGAAAAGCGTGGTAAAATTAAAAGGGCTTGTGGGGAGCTTCAGGAAAAAAAAAAAAATAAAAAAAAATCACAAGTTCACAGTTTTTGCCAGGAAAGAAACATGCTCAGATGAGAGGCTTTCCTGTGAAATAAAAATATTGGGAAAATCATTTTGTTTAGGAGGTGTGAGAATCTTTTGCTTCAATGAGGCTGAAGTCCCTTACTTTGATAAGGACAAAGAGCCTCTGCTGTTACCACTCAGACTTCTTGTTTGATACGCAGAGGTTTAGACTGGACATAGGGAAAAATTTCTTTACCAGGGAGGGTGTAGCAGGTACCCAAAGAGGCTGTAGGACCTTCAACGTTATCAAGACTCAGCTAAATAAAGTCACAGTGACCTGATCTGATGTTGGCGGCAGTTGTATTTGAAGAGGAGGCCACACTTTGTGACCTCCAATGGTATGGTCCATCCAGCACATCTGCAGTTCTGTGAAATACCCGTCAAAACAAAATACTCCAGCCTACCTGAAACTGAGCATTTCACTAAGCTTACCTCACAAATGGTTATAGCATCAAGGAAATGGTGCTTTCCAAGGGAAAACTTGGACAGTGTTTCAACAGGAGTTATTAATTTGTTCTTGAATTCAACCCTTGAGCTTTCCTTAGCATGGAAAAAGCACACGGAGCTCTCTGCTTTTGCTTCCTTGCCCTCCTGTGCCAGTGATGGGTGGGCAGGCAGCAGCCCATCCCTGTATATGTAGGGATGCAGAGTATTTTGGTAAGAGTACCATGGTGCACACCACCTTTTTTATTGTGAGAGAGTAGCAGAAAAGCTCATCTTCAGAAGACTATCATATTAAAGTACTTCAGAGAAGTCCCTGTGCCACACTCAATTCCCAAGCTGCAATGCCTCCTTTTTCCAGAAACTCTTTGGGAAAAATCAACGTTTTCTTTCACAAAATTTCAGCTGAAAAGTCCTTTGAGATAGTTTTTTTCTGTCAAAAAGCTGTCAGTTTTCCCACTGAACTTTGGAACAGATTCAAAGTGACATTTTTTTTTTCTTCTGTTGTGCTTTAAAATGTCATATTCCTTCTTTTTTTTTTTTTTTTTTGGAATGGAATAAAAGCATACGTGACAAAGTGACATTTCCACTCGAGCTATCACTTTGTTTCTTCTTTTTTTAAGCTGAGAAACAGAAATGGAATATTTTCAGTCAAAACGCTGATTTTTAAACTTAAATGTTTGTTTCAAATTTCCCCTTGGAAAAACCCATTTTTTTCCCCCCAGAAGAACTGATGTTGTTCTCTCTCCCAGAAAAGTTCATTTTCAACATACCTATGTTTCTTTTGCACTACAGGAATACTTTCTGCACATAAAAACTTCAACCTATATGAATTCATTTCTCTGCCTTGGCAGTTAATTGGGCAGACATGGGCTGCAGGGAAGGGTACCGGGAAAACCCCTCTTCAGTTTGTGTCAAGGCTCTGAAGAGGGGCTGCAGTCTCTCTCCAGCTGACAAGGAGGGGACCCACTGCCTCTGAGCACACTTTACTTATGCCACAGTGTGTATCAATGCATGAGGGAGGGTGCAAAACGTATTGGGAGTGTCAATAACTGTGTACAAGTTGGGTCCCAGCCCTTTGTTGGTGGCTGAGAACAGAACATTTTTCTTCCAGAGTCTGTAGTCAAACACACGTGGCTTTGATAGTCCTTACAGCTCTCTAGGAAACTGTACTTTCATAAATAAATGAAATGCTTAGGGCACAGTGAGAGACCCTGCTGACTGAGTGCATCCTTCTCCCTGCCTCAGACCCAAGGACCTGGCTACCGAATTTTGTGCTGCAATCCAGTGCCCTAATGTCATTTTGCATATGAGAGGTAAAAGTCCTATTTGGTCAATAGCAAAGGATCTGCACCCCAACTTAATACATTTTACTTCAGTGCCAGGCCTACGGCAGTGTTAGTGTCTCTGCCCAGGCTTTCTCTTCAGGATGTAGGGAACTTCCAAACTTCTTAGGAAAGATTAGTCCGCTGCACAATCTTTCTTTATATTAAATCCACACAGTGATGATAATGTGGCTAGAAATATTTGCCAGCAAGGGATTGAGTGGGTGGAAAACAGGGGTTTGCTGAATTATTGCTAGACTATTTAATTTTGACTTTAGATACATACGCTTCTCCCTGCCTCTACACATTGCTCACTTTGTCGCTCCAGGCTTCACACCTTACTTAGAACGGTCCTGGGCAAGCACAGCTTTCCAGTTTGTTTCTTCTATTAAGTGTACCCCACTGCCTGGGTTCATGAAGTGCTGTCTCTTGAAGGACGTTTCCAAAACCCATGTCCTGATTGCACATCCACCACCCAACAGCACTCTATCTGCACTGAGAAAAACTGATCAGTCCTTAGCGTCCTTTCCCTGGATGGCATGTGGAGGCAGCACATATTAAATCAAGCACTAATTCTTCTGTTCGAAGAACTTTACAAAGGATATGCCTTGCATAACAACTGAGCTAAAAGACTGCATATGCAACATGTAAAGCGTTAGAAAATGCCCACTGGGGTGTCCCTGGGAACTTCAAGGTTGCCTAATGGTCCAATCCTCATTGCTGTTTACATAGCACCTTCATTTTTATGTTTTAGAACAGAGCTTCTGACATTAGAAGTGGCACCCATGATGCTGAACTCAAATCTGCTATAGGGAGAAGCCAGTAAACGTTACTGTGGGGATGCTGCTGCTGCTACTGGATCCATTGCAAATTCACACACGTAGAGGTGTTTGCTTCTTTAACCTCATGCTTGTTCATCCAGATAGCCAGTTTAGCAAAAGGAGAGGTTCGAGCTCCTACTTTCTTATGGTGGGTTGCAATTTTCCTCTTATGTGCCTGACAAAATAAAGAAATGTATTGTAAGGTAATCTTAGTAATGACTTACGTTTAGAGGTTAGACTAAACCAAACTGAACTGGTTTAGCAATATACACCAGTAAAGCAGAGACATCAGCCTTCAAAGATAACTCTGCAGGGGTTGCATGATATGCAACAGAGAGAAGGGGATGCCATGGGTGACACTGAATTAGTCTGGCAGCAGAACCTGTAAGTACACTGCTACGCTAACGGTACACTAGTACATATTAGTGCAATGGGGAGTCTGAGTCACATTCACAAACCAGATGGAGGAAGATAATCACAGTGCCAAGTCATGGTGGAAGAGAGTGGAGTAAGCAAATGTCATCCAGACCTCCCAAGCCAAAGGACACCCACAAGAGAAAAAGGGAAGCAGATCACAAAATGGTAGAAAGCTGTATTTTGCAAAGCTGGGGAAAGGCACACCATTGCAAGTAGTTTTGCTGTGTATCTAATCAATCCAGATCAGGTACTACTAGAGCGCAGGCTAGCAGAGGGATAGAAGGAAGACAGGGGCCCCAACACAATAAGCTGGACCAAAGCCAGCCGAAGCACAGGAATGGTGCAACCCACTGCTGCATGTGACCCACTGCAACACCTAGGAATGGAATCCCTTCCCATCAGTATATGGGCTTGACAGAAAAATTATTACATAAGGCTACAATAGGACATCTGTTACGGATTCATCAGATCAAAAATACAAATCTGAGAGACAACTGGATACCCAAGTTTTTCAGGCCATAGACATAGCCATGAGTGGACATCCAGGCTCATACATGTTGGGTATACTACTCAGTACATGAGAAGCACAGTTTACAGTGTTTTAGCTCTACCCTGTCCTGGTTTTCTTAACTGCTTTGTTTGAGCAGCTATTGCCACATGACTTCACCACATACACAAGCCTATTTAGTTCAGTTAAAACAAACACTACACATAACACAAAACAAGATGTACATATTTGCAATTTCTTCTGAAAGCAAAGGTAGGGTCTACACAGGCATGCCACCTTCTCAACCCTTGCAGACACCAGGTTAATCTGTCAAGTCTCGCAAGTCCAAGGTACAATTTGTGTAATTGCCCCTTTCTCTTTGCTCTACTGTGGCTGGCCTTGGGCCTCTGTCTTTGCAGTGCAAAATCCCAGCTTCACTCCTATTCTGTAACCAAAATACAGCTGGCTGAGGTCTGTGAACTGGCATAGGGATTACAGGACGAGAGAAGCCATGAGGCCACGCTACCTTCACGATTGTGCTGCCAGACCTGCTACACCACCAAGCCCCACCTAAACCGTTGCTCCCTTTCACTGGATCCTGGTCCCCCTCTGTTTCATTTCTTGATTGGGACCAAGGTCTGGTGTTGAGGAGGATCTGTACACACAATTTTGCTGTCTGCAAGACAGTCAAGTTGAGAAGGTATCTGAGATTGTACTTCTGGTTCAGAGAGAGCTCCGGGACTTATGCAAACCCGCTCCTCACCTTGGGCAAGGCAGAACACTGAAATGCAATGAGCACAAAACCCCCAATTCATTATGAGGCTGTTGGACATGGAGGAAGCCAGAGAACTGAAGGACCTCAGACTGTGGTAGCGGTTCAACGTCATCTGACCAGGTCTTTATGTCTAGCCTGGATTCAGGGGACACAGAGGATAGATAGCACATGACTGGCCTCTATCCTCATTCCTTCCTTTTGTCTAGGTGCACAACAGGAAGAGCAGGATAGGAGTTGGGCTGATCATTAGAAAACACTTTTAATCAGACCTTCATGAAGATCACAAAGTCATCAGCTCACGGTGACGGATTGCCAGGGACTCCATGATGAATGCATTTGCAAATATTGCTGCAGAATAATTTCCTTCCGTCGCCAGAGCACTCCAAACAAATTAGATTCCCTCTAATCACATCTCCTGTCTGTGGATGAGGAAAGATGGGCCCGTCAGCACAAATGCATTTAGGGGGCGGGCAGTGGAGGGAAGAGAGCGGGAGGTAAGGGGCTAGATGCAGCAGGCAGGCAGATGAGGCGCTGGAAAGTTGCCCAGCTTTGGGGAGAGTCTCTGAGCAATGGTGTGGATACATGGCAATCCCAAGCATGTTAACAGCTCTCCCCCTGCTTGCACATACACAACATGAATGCTAGAGGAGGGAGGCAGAAAAGTAAGCAATTCGCCTGGAATTTTACAATGGTGCAGAACAAGAGGAAGGAGAATAACGCCAGCATCATTTATTCCAGAGAGAGTAGTCCTTGCTAGGGTTACACAGATGAGCTACATGCAGGTTCCGTGATGACGCAAAGCCTGTGCTGCTTTCTGCACTGTCTTCCCCATGCCCTACCCCTAGCTGGGATACTTGAATTAGCAAAGCAGAAGGAACAGCTTCCCAGATAATCCAGTGCAAGTGACTCACAAGATGCGGTACTAGGATGAAGACACAGTTGGGAATTGTTAATTAGTACCAGGTGGCCATTATGCCATGCTGGAGGCATTCAAAGCTGGTAGCTCTTTTAATTCATACTAAGTCTAAGCATATTAGTTTAAGGTTCTGAAGTTAGGGACACAACAGGCCTTAAGTTTAAAGACAAACCAAGTGTGAAACAGCACTTTGTGTTTTTAAAATGGAAAATACTGTACCAAAAAGGATGGTCTAAGTAAGATGTCTGAAGGCTACTATTGTTCTCTACACACATCTAGAAGGAATGCTGGAAGCTGGCCAGGAAAATTATTGCAGAATAGCACGCTCATACCAATATTGTGTCCATCATCTACAATTTTCCTGAATGCATGAATTAACCCAACAGTAGCTTCCTCCTCCCTTGCCTGAAAAAAATCAAGTGTCATCGCTTAAGTGACACATTGCTTAGTGACTGACCCGGCAAGTTACAGGTTATAGTTTCTGTCCCAGGACAGGACAAGTGCAATCCATAGGGGTGAACTGGTGTTACAGCAAGCCCAATGTTTACTTTACCCAGTTAGTCCCCAGCATTGGCTTGAGATCCACTGTACTAATTTTTTGCTAGGAGCCAGATATTCTTAGAAAACAGACCTTGCCATGCTCCCCCACACGGGGTGTAAGAGTTCAATGTGGTGGAGAAGACAAGGATCATGGGCACGTTCTGTGAGTACAAAACAGTAGGAATGGGCTGAAAGAGTTAAGTGCTGTGCAAAGTTTGAGCAAAGTATGTAAGGAAAGACCGAGACACACACTGTGCTTGCAGGCCTGTGCATTATCTGTTGAAGGACTTACAGTTGTGCTTTATTCATTTCCCTGCTCAGAGGAGCTAGGGTAGTTTTTGGCCTCCTACTCCCTAGTTGGTACCAACTTGCTTTTCACAGTCCCCACTCCTGGCAGCTCAGAAACTCTGCCAACAGCTCACTACTGAAGGAAAAAAAATGTAAGCCCAGTCCGTGCCCCTTTTAATTAGCTTTGCGATCTGGCACTGAGCGAGCTGACACAGAAGAGACAAAGTAAAGAAAAAGTCTTGTTTAAAATACGTTGGGGAGCTAGCTGCAGAACGGCAAGCAGGAAGAGAGGTGGGGGGAGCAGAGGAAGGAGAGGGGAGCTGCTGCGAGAGCAATTGGCTGTGTTTGCTCTCCTGGAAGCCTCTGTGTGCTTTTCCTCCAACGTGCACTGGATTTATATAGGGGGCAAACCCTTACGGGCCAGTGGGCTCAGAGCAAGGCTTGGGCCAAGAAGCAGGCGGGCTGCTGCCAGCTTCCCCTCCTCCTCCTCCTCTCATCCGCTTGTGCTCTCTTTCACACTTTCGCACAGCAAGACCTTCTTATCAGGTATGATAAGCAGCACTCCTGAGCACGGCTGGCAGGCTTCCAGCTCACGTTCCAGGAGCACGGCCGGGCGCTGCCGCTGTGTGAGCACACTTTAATAAAACTCTGATTTTTATCTGAACATTTTATTAATCCAGGCTCAGCCGTTTGCCAAAAAAGCCAACGCACTGAATATGCCAATGTGTGTTCTCTCCAGCTTCTAATGCCGATGTACCTCTGCCCACAGAGTCTCCTTTGCTTCACACTGGGATGCGTTTTCTATGTAGAGTTTCTCCTACTTTATCACTTGCCCCTGCACTGTGCTAGGAAGATGGTAGGGGCTCTCTGCAACTGTTTTGCCCTCCCTTCTTTTGCACAGTGATTTTGAACAGGAAAGGAGGGGAGAAGATTTTTCATTAACATGTGCCTACTGCCAAAATTACTATTTTCCCCCATATGCAGAGCACATGGAAAGACATGGGACAGCTGAAAAAAAAAAAAAAAAAAAAAAAAAAAAAAAAAAAAAAAAAAAAATATCTTTCCTTCCTTATCCCTCCACTGCTGCCCTGCTGTCATTCACCACCTCTCACAGAGTGGGCTGAAATGTAAACATCACTGAGTGCAAGAAGTGAGCCTGCTGCAACGTGGCCAGAGGAAAGGAACAGGAAAGATGGAGAGGTTTGTGTGGGACCAAGCTTAAAATGAGATTAATGTTCTAAGAGCATCCATAGTGAGTACAGTTTTTCCATGCCCTGGCAGATGGATTGACATGATTTCCTGGAATAAGACAGCCTACTCTGCTGCTCTTCCTACTCTTATTGTGCAGGTTTAAGAATGAGACCCAAGGGCTTTCAGCTTGATAAGGGACTACACTGCTGGGCCATGTTCTCACCTAATGGAGTAGCCCTCCTGCTATCCATAAAACTCATGACATTTAGTGCAAAAGCCTTTTTGTGAGCTGTATTAGAGCACTGGGCACCTTGTAGAATGATGATACTGATCCACAGTCTTTACTATTTCCAAACTGGCAACTGTATTTTGGCTTTTCTTCTCTGGAGGAAGTCACACATTTTCCCATTCCATCTCTCGATGGTCCTCTGTAGAGGTTGTCCTCATTTGTCCACTGCTCTTTTAGATGCTTAATACGTTTCCCCCACAAGCTTCAGCTCAAACTCTCCCATTCTGTATTCCAAACCCTGCTCATCTCCTGCTGCAAGCACATTTTGTCTTCCATCCCACTTAAGCCAGGCTAAATCCTAACCTGCTCCTGTACAAGCTCAGAACTTCCTGTCATTCCTTTGAGAAAAGTTCATTGTGTTTTTAAGCTTATCATCGAAAACCTTCTGACTCTTTGGGATTCTCCTTCAATCCAGTTAATGGCCCCCTTTTCAGCTGTCTGATCTGCCATAACAAGTGCTCAGGGGAAACCATAAGACAGACCAGGTGCTGGCCAACTGGGACTGCACCTTACCAGGCAACATAACATGAAAACAGAAGACAGCTAGATGTTACTTCCCAAGCCACAGAGGCAAATGATTTGACAAGCAGCTCAAATGGTAATCAGTAGACAGGGACTTTGAAAGCAAGGACAAGGATACACACCTAGTTCTTTCTTCTCTGACTGTTCATTTGAGCAGTCACATTTTGGAGGGAAGCATAGATTTCATGTTGTCAATCTATTAAAACTGAAATGAAAGAGCAAGGGAAGGTGGAGTTCTGCCTGGCAACTCAGGAGATACTTATGAGACTGAGGTTCAGCTATTAGCTCTGCTGGAGACATCACATGCGATATCGGTCAAATCATTATGCCTTGCTCCTTCTTTGTATAGTTAGGATGCCTAAAATAGTCCAGCCCTGACTTCAGCATGGATGGTGAGATAATGTATAGCAAATAATGACTGAAAATTAGAGTTGGTGTTCTTCTAAAGGCTCTGAACAACAAGGAGGTAGGAAAAACTGCTGTGGGGATAACAGATAGAGAAGTGAAATAACGAGCTTAACAGTGCCATGGGAATAAGATGTCCCTAAGTCCTATTCCTATTAGGGTTTTACATAAAGTCTGTATGCTCCCTGTCTCACTCTGTTTCCTCAGGCAAAAGACAGGCTGGCTGCTTATGCTAGCCAAATGTTACAGTCAATTCCTTCAGCCCCAATCTGTGGGTCTGTCTTCTTTTGCATTAGTCAACTAAGTCCAAAAAATACCCCAGTGAACCAAACAACCCTCTGCCCCCTGCCAAACAGCAATCAGATTTCATTCTGCACAGGACCACTGAAAGTTTCAAAGGATGCTGTGTTTTGTCTGCTATAGGCTTAGGAACATAATGCTAAGTAGTATTTCTCAATACTGGAGCTCAAACCAGGTTCATTAAGATTTGCAGTCTGCATTGTCTAAAGGCAAGAGCTGCTTGGCCCTAGGCTCTGGACAGCAAAGAAAATGTCTGTGCCACACAGAATGATTTAACTTGGGTCCTAGAAAAAGTGTGGACAGATTAGTACAGCATGCTGATCAAGCTACTGTGCTCTGCTTCTCCAGGCAGCTAAAGTAATCTGACGGGACGTCTTCCCACACATGGTTATTCTGCTCCCAAAATAGCTGAGATGATCTTGCACAACACTGTAAGGCATACATAAAGAGAGACTACCTTGCCCTTTGTGAGCTTAGAGCCATACTAGCATTCAGTTTTTCCACAAGAGTGGTTGTTTAGATCTAGCCACACACAGGTTATTCACTTAAAAAAACCCAAAACAACATGGCTGTAATAATCAATTAACAGCTCCCCCAAAACTCATTTACTTCATAGCTTGATCATGCTAAGGATTAGGTTCTCTCTTCAGCTAGGTGTATGATCTCAAAGTGGAGGTGTGACCATCTCTCAGACACCTAAAATCTTCTTTCAAAGTGTCAGACACAGGCGGTTGGACTAGATGAGACCTGGGCTCAAATATTTCTGCACTTCTTACATTAAAGACTCTGTACTACAGGATAGTGAAGAAGCCAGGAGAGTCCTCTCCAGTGAAAGTTTAGCATTAAGAAGGTCAAAGCCTTAATGAATACAGCGTAGGGAACAAGACTGCTAATTTTGCCTTGTGAGCACAGTTTTAAAAGGACTAGGGAATGAACAAAGCAAAGTCTAACCTTTTTTTTTAAAAAAAAAAAAAAAAAACCTATGATTCCAAGCACAATAATTGGAGACAGAAACCTCTGAACTGAGGCAACAGTAGGGAAAGAGTAAAGACTGAGCAGCTATGGGTGATGGTTCCCTCATGATCTTGAAATATTAGTACAAATAGAAGCTTGTTGTCATTTTTGAAAGCACAATAATTGATCACCTGCTCACAAGATTGTTTCTGGTAAAGATTATTACATGTGCCCTGGGCAAAATTTAACACTGACCAGTAGACTTGTCAGCATGGGGTGAGGGCTCTGGGAAACCCATGAGGGCAATTGCACAACTACCCTGCCTCCACCTCGCTGCTAATCTAGAGTGATGCCAAACGGGAGACCATCTTGCTTCACAAGAGAATGATTAAATGCTGCAGTCCTCCCCTAGGGAGGACCTCTTCAAAGCAAGTGCTTGCCCCTGGGAGGACAGGAGGCATTATAGCACACAGAAGGAATCCAAGGCACTTACCAGCCCCTACCTGACATGGTGAGGGGTGCTTGTATGTGCCCCAGCTACACAGATGACAGCTGCTGTTCAAAACATCTCTCTTCACAGGCTTGTGCAATATTTGTACAGAGCAATATTATCCTAAATGTCTTCTAATTATTCCTCTGGATTAATGAAAACATGTTATATTATTGACGGGTCTTTTGCAATATTTATAAAACACGGATCGGATTTAGGAGGAATAAATAAATATGTAGAGGATGCCTAACATGTAAATAATAAATATTCAGTCATCTATTTTTTCGCAAGATGGTTTAAATATATGGCATTTTCAATAAATCTTTAATAACTCTGCAAATATTTATTTATTTGCTTTGAAGCATAAGGGAATTGCAAGAAAGCTCTGCAGACTCCAGAAAGGGCAGGCAGATGGAATGCATGCCCTAGCATGGAGCCTTCAACCATCTTCTGGCAAGGAAAGAAAACACATCTTGAGCTGCTCCAGGCCTGGGAGCGAAGAGAGTGGAGGGAGAGGACTTTCAGGAATTGAATGGCGAAACATCCCAATTGCTTCACAGCCAGCCATGCACACCAGCCATGACCGCTGCACAACACCTGTGCCCAGCCAACCACCACATATTGCAAAGCTCACAATTACATTACAGAGAAGTACTTGGCCTCTATAGGATTCTCTGCCCTAGCTATCCTAACAGTAAGGGGACTACTGAGAGAGTATTTGGTGGAGCTCCCAAGCCCACAATGAGCAAGGAAGAAAGGAAGACAAGAAGGGACAGTTTGATTGTCAACTACTCCCAATTTTCCTAAGTAATCTAGTTTTTCCACAGGATAACATAACATCAAGAGAGTTGTCCCTCTTAAGACTCTAACTATGGCATTAAACATCCTGAGACCTGTGGTAAAGAACAAACCTGCCTTCCCCAAATAGGAAAGCTGGACTCTGCTCGGTTAAGGAACACTCAATATCTTATGTCCCAGGGAATAGGGACATAAATTGGGGCGTTCAACCTCTCAGAATGCACAAGGTCATACACAGATTTTAAAATTCAAACATGACTGCATTATCAAAAAGTTCTGCTTTACTAGAGGCACCATAATGGTTTGTCTGTCATGACCCAGGGTAACATCATGGCAGGTTATCAAAATGTAACTCTTCTGAAATATGTTTACATAGCATCAAACGCCTGCTAAGACAATGGCTTTTTGTAATCACTTGATATTATAGTAAGAAAAGCTTTAAAATTAAATGCCCAAAACAGAGTTAACACATTTAGTTTTAATGGGATAGGATGGTCATTGCATGTTAAATAAATACTGATTGTAAAAAGCAAGTCAAGTTGCTGAGTTTTAATAGCTATGCAGTAAATAACTGTTTATGCGTCATTACATGGATTTGGAAGCATCAGCAAATATGCTTTTAATAATCAATTGAAACTTAACATATAATATCTGTCTGATTAAATCAAAGGAGATGGATGCAGCCATAGTAATTACTGCATATTGTTACAATGCCATTGGATTAGGGAAACATATTTATTGAGGCGTAAGAAAAGTCAGAGGTAGATACATATCTCCTTGCCTGTCTTCTTCCTGCAGTACCTTGGGCTGTCATCTCATTGATTTCCCAAGATAAGCAATGTTCACCCTAGTCAATACTTGGATGGGATACCACCGAGGGAAACCTAGAGTGCTGAGGGAAGCGGTGCTAGTAATGCAACTGAGATTGGTCTTTCGTTTTCCGGAAGGAAAATGTGATGCTGCAAGTCCGCTGAACTGAGTGCAATATCCCTTCTCGGATGCTGCATCTCCCCTGCAGGCAGCAATCCACAGCTCACACCGTCAGTGGCGGAGCCATGGGTCACCCCGTCCAGGCAGACCCTACAGCAAGTAATCACGTTACAGCTCTCCAAACTGATGAAGTTTCTAGATGCAGCATTGCTCTCCATTTCATGCCAGAAAGAAATATTCCTCTGCAAAAAGCTGAAGCAAGGAAGACCATGAAAGCCTTCTTTCTACCTGCTGAGTACCCTTCTCTCAGTTCCGAAGTCCGCAGAGCAAATCCTCTAGAGGTCTACTCCCTTACACATTTGGTAGGGCATGACCAATGGCCAGAATAGCAGCAATTGGCTTTACAGACACTGCGACTACTCTAACCAGAGTCCAGTTCTTGACACAGCAAAATGCAAGGTGGCTTAAAGCGCCGGGGCTTCTCAACCTCTGGCTGTACCTAACATGACATAGCATGAGCTGAAGATGTAGCTCGGATCTAGTTCAAAACTTTGGTCTCTGGAAACACAAACGTGTTTCCTCTTCACTGATACCTGGAATAACGCTACCCTTAGGCCACACATTTAAAGCCAAGGAAAGACAATTTTGACACAGGCTTTAAGTTCTTAAACAAACAGCATACACTTATTAGAAATGCACAGTGTATGAAAACGTAGCCTGTACTAAAGAAAGCCGGGGAAAATCCTCAATTGTGTGCATTGCTGTAGGCTACCCAAAAGCAAATGGGACCATGGCACTTCAGCGAACACTAGGGGCTGGCTCCTTTACTCATACGTGCAAAAGCAGAAAGAACCAACCGTTCACTTCAACCCAAGTCCCAGCTTTACGATGTGTATTTACCCTCCCTCACATCAAACCCCCTGCAAGACAGGAAGGCATCTAGGACCAGAGACATAAGTGTTACCAGGCACTTAATTCCACTGACACCAACGACAGCCTAGAGGCCTGAACAAATGTGTCATATAAATCTCTTATTGAATCTGGCCCCTGATAACTGAGCTTCAGGGTACTATATTAAAATAGGTGAACCTCAAAAGGTTCAGAAAAACATCTTAAAACTTCCAGGAAGTTGCAGAAACTTGTCTTTGAATCCCTGCACATTAGTGGGCCTACAAGGCCTGGAGTTTCTCAGAGATTTGCCAAAATTGTTGCTTCTGGTGACACTGAAAACAACATTGCAGAAAGACAAAAAGACCCTCAAAATCTCTCAATCCTTTATCTCCCCAACCACATGCCTGCACTAAAAGCAAGCAAAATAGATGGTGAATTTGAACCAATGCAGGAAAGCACACAGGCCCACCTGTTACTTTGACTCTGCCACAAAAAAGGAGCATCACAACTGGTATCTTTCAAAAGGAACAGGAAGCACTATGACCACTAGCGTTATTAATAGAGCAGTAGTAACAATTACGCTGGTCTGGATTCCTAGAGCACACCTTTTATGCTGGGGTCTCAAAGCACTTTATAAAAAGCCAAATAAGCATCACCCTGCCCCATTTACTGTTGGGGACAAAAAAAAAAAGGTAGCACAAAGTTTCAGTGTCACTGTCCACCTGCAATACTCGAGAGCCCTGACTGCCTTGGCCTTGACAAGATCTTGCTTGCTTGTCTGTTGATTGGCAGAGTGGGATATTAGTAACCATCAAATCCTAAGGTTTCAGGAACGTCAGTGAATTTTCAAAGGACTGTTCTCCCCCACGTCCCCAACCTTTCCACCCCAATATACACCAGTGCACCTTTGGACAAAGGCGTTACGGGATTTTCTTCACTTTCCTCTAAATCATGAGGTCAAAAATGCAAAGAATAACACAGGTCCTAGTGGATCAGTGGCCCAACATGGTTAAATGGCCTCTTGGAGTGCAGCCCAACAGTACTAGCAAGTTCTTGTGTAAGCACTGGAATTAGAGACAACCATTTTTCAGAGGGTTGGTGTGTGTTGTGGATGGCATTATTAGGGGTTGGTTTCTTGGGGGTGGGTTTTTTGTTGTTGTTTGGGTTTTTTTTAAGGGATTTGGAGGGGGGGAATCCTCCAAGTGAGGTTTTTCCCACTACCTGGGCATTGCTAACATTTCTTCTGGAGAGAGTCTTTGTTGTCCAAACATATAGCTGAGTTCATGCAACTACAGAACTAACAAGGTCACTTTCCTCCTGTTTTTGTGAAAACTGTAAGGAGTGAAGGTCTTTGACTGATTTCAGCTAAATTGAAATCTCAAAATGTTTGGTGATTACAGAAGACTGAAAGACACCCAGACACCATGGTCATAGAAGCTATGTTTCTGCATGAAACCAGAGAAAAGAAAAACTGAAAGTCATGTTAGCTGAAAGGTTTACCTAAAAAAAAAAAAGCAATATAACACAGAGCACTTCTTTATCTGAATAGTCCTGCATAAATCGATGGAGCTACTCAACAAACAAGGATGGCAGCATCAGGCCTGGAGAAGGGCTTCCTCCACTCTCCTTCTGTTGAGATGTGAAACCAACTCTGTATCGACTCCAAGGCCATCACCAGTAATAAGATCAAGCCAGCGCAAAGAGGGCATTGAGAACATGGCTTGCCACAGCTGCAGTGTCAGGGAATAATCCAGCTGCAGGCCCTGTCGCACACGATCTGTCGATAGCGGAGGGAGGAGATCAACCTCCCTCTTCCCAGAGAGCCAATCTCAGCTATCCCGCTCCTCATCCCCAACCAAAACCCAGCCAGCCTTGCCAGCTGCACAGCCCTTCAACCACAAATAAGAGCTCACAGAGGAGCAGCTGGGAAGCAGACTGGTTTATTTTATTGTTTTGTAACTTCTTATTTATGAAAATGCTCCGAGAGCCTGGATACGGATCAAGTTTTGCTGCTCAATATTTATTAGAGCCTCACCTGCCTCACCAGAATGGGAACTGGAGGCACTTTGATTAATGGATTGGAAAAAAGAAATGTATAGTTTCCCTGTCGCCTCGGTAAGCGCCTCCCTGTATCTTGTGCCGAGAGGCTATTTTACAGCATCACAGTCCTCAGTGAATCTCTGCTGATTGCTTGCTGCCTCCCTACAGCAGCACTCTGCTCAAAGGTGTGGGGTGGCAACTGTGTTTTATCCTATAGCTGGAGGTGGAAGAGCACTGCGGTGCTATGTCAAGTAGAAATAGGCCCTCTCTGAATGGCAATAAAAACACCGACTTAAAATATCACCCCAATGGCAGCTGAAGGTTGGGGAATAAACTAAGTTCTTCTCTGTGCTGGGAGAGCACCCACCAGCGCCAAAGAGGGATTTCTGGCTGCAGCCTGACCGCTCTCCCAAGGAGATGGCTGTATCGCCTTTGAAGGCAGAGCAGTTTTAGCAGCAGCCTGCAGACCCAGGCAGCTCCAGCAGCCGCAGCCCATAAAGCACAAGTGTTAGCCAGGCCCTGTCCCTCTGCCTTTCTTCATCAGCCACCTGTGGTTGTGAAATTAAGCTTAGCCCCACCTTTATGCCAGCCCACTGCTTTTGAACTCAACAGAGCTTGCACTTTGCTCCAGTACTGCAGGATGCTTATATTTTGCCACTAGCTACTCAAGAGGAGATACTGCAGCTCAGACCTATGAATCACCCAGAAGCAGAACCTACACAGTCAGTTTTGCAGCAGGAATCCTTCCTATCCCAGGAGTGACCTGTTCCTAGAGCTCAGCTTCCCCCCTCTCTTCTGAGGTACAGCACAAATACTACTACTGACAGCTGCCATCCCACAGATCTCGGCCACGCAATGATTCTGGCATATGGTGCATTGGGTCAAGACAGCTCCTGCATGATACATGGAGACCACCGATTCAATCTATACCTTATCTATACTAAGAAAACACAAAGCTTTTCGTCGATGATGAAAGCAGTGCGTTGACAGCAGTCCCAAGAGATTTTTTTTTTTTTAAAAAAAAAAAAAGGTCTCCTGCACACACTCCCCATGTCAGGTACCTGGGCGCACACTGCACTGCACTCTCACCATCAGAGCAAGCAGCAGAAGGCTGATGAAACAAGAAGGGAAGGAAGAGGAGAGCGGAGCATATTTCCTCCAGGAGAGGGCAGTCCCATACATACACACACTGGTAACTCATTGCACATGCTGGAAGTGAATCACAGTCATTCATGATGAAAAAGCCCCTGTTACCCCTACATCCTCAGCTGGTGTGTCTTTCCTAGACTGGTGCAGGACTGTTCCCTACAGATGCCTGGAATCTTTGCAGTTATGTAAAGCTACACATTGTAATCTTTTATCTTTACATTTTGACTAATAACTTTCTGCTCCAGTGGAAGCAAGTACTAGCATGTGCTAGCACCAGGCAAGAAGGGGGCTGATGCCGCAAGGGTTTTCTGGACACACCATGGCACACCTCAGGCTTTACCTTCAGATACCCACCTCACATCTGCCGAGAGAAGCCTAACCTGTCACTCCTGCCCTGGGAACCTGCCACATATAACATCTGTGCTCACATAGAGATTATTCCAGCTGCAGGCTCCCTGCAGCAGCTCTGTCACTCTGCCCCCCTTGCTGTGCTGCAGACCCCAGCTGGGGGTCCCCACACTCAGCTCTGCCAACTTCTTTTAGTCGCTGCTTTCCTATCTCCATGTTCCTATTTCCACATCTGCCAAGACACCTCAGACCCATCCTGCAACCTGTCTCAGTCTCCCAAGCTTGTAATTTCATTGAGGGAAGTTCACAAGCGAGGCATGGTACGTGACACAAGACACCTCCCCAGGACAGACGTAGCATCATCCAACTCTCCTCATGTCCAGGCTTTTGGAGAGCACGTCCTGCACTGGGGCACTGCTTCAGCCATGGTCTGAAGCTTGCGATGGGCTGTCCCCTCACCCCTTCCTCGGGATGCGTAGGAACCCAGTACGTACAATCCCAAAGGACTTCAGGAAGATTCAGCTGGACTTCAGTTAATCACTGCTGCAAATTAGGTCTCAACCCATTTGTCCCAACCACGTGATGGATGAGGCTGTACGTTACAGCTGCTTCCGAAGTCTGCGTTTTTATCAGAAGATTGGCAGTCCCCATGGACCTCGCTGAGATAAAAAGTGCCTTCTGCTTCCCAAGTCCCTGTGCCTTCTCCCCGGTTTTTGTATTCAGCTTAGGGCCTTACAGAGCGTCTGGAGGAATTCATTTCCTTCGCAGCCCACCCCTCCTTCTCCCAAACGAAAACTAGAGCTGGTTTTTCCAAGTTGGATTCGCAGGAGAAATATGAAAGCTAAAGGAACACGGTATAAATAAACATGCAATGGGAACAAGAGAGGCAAAACACAGAGGCCCGACGCAGACGAGAGAGACAATACAGCATAACAAACAGCGAGCTGCGCTTCGCCTGTGGCATTTTCCAGCTCCATCAATAATTATATAATACGACGGTCGCCAATTTCTCAGGCGCAGATCGATACTGACTGCGATGCCACCCTGCTCCGTGGTGGGTTGGGGACCGCGGGGTTCTTGGCGGGCCCCCCGCTTTGCCCATGCTGGGGATCGATGGCTGCATTTTGCAGGCGGCGCCAAGGGCTAGGGAAACAGCAAGTGCATTCTCTGGACTAAAGATGCAGGAGTCTGCCCACAGCACGCGATGCTGCCAGCATTGGTGGGAAATGGCTTGCTTCCCTCCGCCTCCGCACCCCCCACCCCAGCTTCCTGCAGAAGATGCCACCTTGGTACTGCTTTGCATAGGTGCTGTTGCTTGGCAAGAGGTTGAAAGAGGATTCATCCCATGAGCGTCTCACATGCTGCGAACTGACTCGGCAGGAAGCAATTCGACTGCCAGATGTAAAGGTTTGAATGCACCCACTTGTCAGGCCTTCCGGCACAGCAATTAGGGGGCACAGTACCATTAGAGACATCCATATTCTTCATAACAAAATATAACTCCCTAAACAGTGCAGCAGGGATGCTAAAGCTAAAATAAGTTGAAAAAAACAGAACCATTTTGTGGACAGAGTATAATGAGCATCTCTGCTTCAAGCTGAGCTCTGTAATCCCTCCCCCAAATTCCCATTTTAAGTGTACAATCACTAAACATTGTGCTGGAGGGGGGAAAAAAAGGGGGGGGGGGCGGAAATCAAATGAAGAAAACATCAAGAACAACAACAACAACTCTTTTTTCTGTTGTTAGCTGGCTTGGGATTCCTATGAAGAGCAAGCCTGAAATATAGATTTCAAACCATTAATACTATTATTTAAATGCTAGCCTGAGAGAAGTAGCAGAAACTATGTCTGACCCATGCAGCTTCCCACAAATGGCAATTACCTCTAAAAGCTTCCCATGCCAAATCTAATTAAATTGAAAGAGACATCTGGAAACACAAACTGGTCGGTTTTCTTGAGGAAAGTGGACCTTTTGTGCTAAAACTGACCAGTAAAAAAACAAAACAAAACCACAAACCAAAACCAAACCCCAAAATCAACAGCCAGAAGATGTGGATGGTGCATTCTTGCTCTATGCAATTTAACAGTAAAGTGATTGGCTTGCAGTGCGTGTTATTATTTTATTGGGTTGCAAGCTGTCTCTGGTCAGGCTTTGTCTTGTATTTGTTAGACAAGCATTCTGATACCACTATGTAAAATGTCAAGCAATATAATTGGGCCCCAGTCCTACAAGGCCTTCCTTCAGACAGAACTCACATGTCATTGGGAATTTCAACCGATTTCCCTGCTGGAAGGCTGGATTAAAGGTCTTCCTACTGCAAAAATTGAAAAACTCATAACACTGACACACTCATCTTGCCAGTCAAAGAGTAATAAAAAATAGAAATGACTCCAAAAGAGATCATCCTAAACAGCAAGAAATCCCTAAATTAATAAAAAATAATACTTGGATCCACCAGCCTCTGAAAGCTTGCGGCACATTTCACTACCACTACAGTCAGACAGATAAGTGCTCGAGTACCACCATGGACAGGCTACAGTATAAAATCACTGGTGTAGAGGAGGACATTATCCTTAGAACTCCAGTTACAGGCAGAAGCAGAGGTTTGCTCATCCCCTTTCGGGAGGATGTGCAAATCTGTAACTGGATACCTCGGCTGAACTGAGTGTTATTCATACACCTAGTAAGAGCCAGTTGCTACATAAGGATCCATAATTTGCAAAGGCAAAGAGGCACAGATAGACAAAAATAGGTGATCTTGTAATCGAGCTGGTACGGCTATAAAAATTTTCCCCTATGTATAATGCATTGCCTTTGCTGCAATCGGTGCTCCCAGCTGAGTTTTGATCATGTGAATGGATCAGAGAAAGTATCCTTCCAGTTTGTGTGAGGGCTAGTCAAAACATGAGGGACTGTTCATCTTAGGATTGATCTTCCCTCCATTAACAGTTATTAATAGGTACAATGCATTTACAGAGATCACATGATATATAAAGAATCCAGTATTTGTGGAACAAATGTTTGGGTATTACCTTCCTATTACTGATGGACGATGGAGGTCAGGAAAAAGCAAAGCAACCTGCCTAAGGTTGCAAGGAAGCCTGTGGTAGATGAAGGCAGTGGAACTGAACCTTTTAACTCCCAGCCAAATACCCTTCCTCTCTGGCAGATGCATCAGGAGAGTGATGGAACAGGTTAAAAGTGGGGAGTTAACTGCAGCCCAGCTGATCGGTAGTAGCATGTTAAGCTGTAGTAATCTTTCAAATCTGTGTCTGTACACTGGAGTGGCAGCTCTTTTTCCATTTTCTACTACCATCAATTCAATGCAGTTCAAACCAAACCAAAATAACCTGCTTGAGCCCAGGGCATACATATGAATATTTACAGAATTTTTACTAGTGAAAATGCGTGGGTAGAAAAGAACCCAAATATTTGCTGCATAGAGAAACAAGCAGATTAACACAACCTGTATTGGCATGATGTTCTGGGTTTGGTGTTTGCCTCTCCCTGCCATCTAATCAAGTCCCTTTGGAAGACTTTTCTGTGAGGACTCTCCCTCCATTGCATGCTGATGACTGATAATGCAGTCAGCATATTGTAAGTGGGAGCTGCTTTCCACTGTGAAGGGACAAACCCTAATTTGCCATAGCCCCGGGTCAGATGCAAGTTAAATGAGCCGCAGCAGGACACGGCCACACCCTCCATCGCTGGGCTCTGCAAGCTGCACGCGTACACACGAAATCAATTACTTTGGGCTCTTCTGAATGCGACAGGAGAAAATTACATCTGAGCTCTGGCCTCAGCCAATCAATCCTACAGTAGCCTGATTTTTCTAGGAATGACGCTGCAGGCAAGGCTTGTGTGACCTACAAAGAGAAAGGTCTCAGTTCTGTGAGCTCTCTAGCTCTCAATTTCTGTTCCTTCTCAGTCTTGCTACTGCCCCCATCCATGGGGCTGTTTTGTCACACTTTTACTGCAAGAGCTATCTTTACTGTCAGGACATCAAATAGCATGTGACTCATGCCACCAATTGCAAGAAATCATTGAAGCTCAAACACCAAATATCCAATTTTATTTGCAACAATCACTGTGATCAACCTACAGAACAAAACTCACCTTCCTTATTCATGTAGTAGCCACTTCCTAGGACTTACCTGCTTCCAGCTATTACAGGCCAAGAAAGAGAGGCAGGCAAAGTGAGTTGTAGCATTCAGGACTGCTTCACATGCAATTGAAGCCAAGCATTAAAATAAACAGGACCCTACTTGTTCCCTTCCAGAGCTTGTCAGGCCTTGCAAACTCGCAAGTCTCTTGAGCATCCCAACCTGTGTGGGAGGACACACAGGATGATGTGTGAAAGAGATGGGAAATTCTCTTGGGAGTAGGATAAAGAAATTAAAAAAAAAAAAAAAACACAAAACCACAACACCAAAAAACCCCCAAAACCCCACAGGTCCTTGCAGGAGAAAAGGCCCTGTAGAAACGTACATAACTATTACCTCCATTTGTGCCTTTAACAAGTACCAAAAAGGTCAGTGTATGCAGTTGTTTTCCTTCTCAGTAACAGAAGATGACAGTCCCAGCCTTGCAAATTTTAAGTTATGTTGGTTTACTTGAACTTTAATTATGGACTTATGAACACAAAACAAAGATTACCAAGGAAGCAGTACTAGTCATAACCATACTAAATCTGTCACTGCAGCTTTGTTGCTGTAGCTATCTGCACTAGTCACAGGGATGTTACAGGCAAGCAAGACTACGAGCAATGAGCTCCCCTGAAGTTAGGGTGCTATAAAGACGGTGTTTCTAGATTGTTTTCTAGAAAAGTTCAGACCATGACTCAAGCCAGGGAACCAAAGTCAGTGGCTCCACCATCTTGTCATCTCTCTCTCTCTCTCTCCTTTGCCTTGGGTTCCTCTCTTTCACCTCAGTGGTTTCTGCAAGCTAGTTCTCACTGCATGCAGAATGGCCCATGCATTTCACAGACTGATGACTCATTTGCAGAAATGACTTAGATGCATCAGAGCTCAAATCTCATTGACAGCTGATGGGCTCTGCCCTCCCCAGTGACCAAAGCCCAGATTTCTAAAGGCTATTTAAGTGCCTCGACAGTAGCTTACAAACGTAGTGCACAAAAAAACAAGTTTAAAGCAATATAAATAAATATCCACAAGTGAAGCTAAATGAATATAGAAAAATTGAATCTCTCTCATTATATTTGTATCTATGTTTACCTAAATCACTTTGGAAGATGAAGTCTTCAATCCTTCTCTCACCAGAATGCCTTCTGCCCTGCCTAAATAGAGTGTCTCTTCTAAAGACAATCTCAGTATTAGTCAATATGATTCAATCTGCATGACAAGATCTTTCCTGTATAAGAATTAAGAGTTTAAAAATCCAGGACTGTAGCACAGGAAACAAAAGACTACATGCTTGGTGATTTCCATGGGTATGTCAGACTGCAGTAAATTATATCCTATAAGCTCTGTGCAACCATTGACATAGTATTTGCATTAGCATGTCCTCCTCCTCATGAGTCAGGGTGCCTGTGCCTCAGATGTCTACCTAAAACAATAAGAACTTGCTGTGTGTGTGCCAGACTGGGGTAGAGATTAACCAGTATAGGATCACAGTGGATATTTCCAGGACTTTTATAGCTGGAGAATAAACAGTGAGATTTGGCCTCATGTTAATCAGGATATAAAATGGTTGTCATTAAAAAGTCAATGTTTATCACAGCACCTCACAGCAATATCTGATTTAAAACAAGTCGATCATCTTCTCTGTACTGCATGGGGTATACAGGAGGTTGTCACTTGCTGCAAGATGGTGCCTCCATGCCGACAAATAAAATAAAACCAAAAAAGTAGCACATCAACAGTCAGAGCAACACAATGTTAACCTCAAAACTTCTTAAGAGCTGAGGCTATGCCTGGATATAGTAGAAACATACCAATATGGCATAAGAACACTTCTCAAGCACAGTTTGGTATAGGCATTCACTGAAGATGCCCAAGCACAAGGTGTCAGAGCATTATTGATACACTTGGCTGTCAGGTAGTTGATGACATTTTCCTCCTTATCTCTTACATGACAAGCCAACCAGTGAGACCATCAACAGAATGAACACTTGGAAGACAGGAGATGCCAGAAATACAGACATGGTGAGAGGGGAGTGAACTGAAACCTCCTCAATTGTGAATACTGGAAAAAAGAGTTCAAGCCCGTAGACATGGAATCAAACACACGAGGTGCTCTACTGAGGTTGCAGCACAGTTTTTTTGTACTTGCACTTTGGTGGCTCTTGTATTCTAGGTAACATTCCTCCAGCTGACAGGGGCATCTAAACAATGCCTCTATCTTTTAGGTTGAGGTTCTATAGTTAAGCACTGAAAATGCATGTTAGTGTTCAAGAAAACATTGGCTTTCTCATGAAAGCAAAAAAAAACCACCAACCCAAAAAACGCCCAAACAAAAAACCCAAACATGCTCTCATTAGCCTCCGACATACTGTTCATGATGCATATAAAATTGGCTCTGCTATTTCTAATAAACAGAAGAGAGCCCATGCAGATTTAAGTACTCAGACAAGCGTAGTGTGTTGCATTAAGGAAATGCAGAACTATGTTACAAGAAATATAAAGGGAATTCTTCACTGAATTTGCTGAATACAGCTCTCTTCCATTAATACAATCCTGGCTGTCAATACCAATGGTCTTCCTAACTCCTGGCCAGGATTAGCTAGTTACCAAATTGGGAGCTCACTACAGCTCTATCTAGAAAGGTAGAGTTGAAAGAAACACAGGTCAATTCACAGAAAAGGTTTCTTTCTTCATCACGCAAGAGTGGGATGAATAAGAACAGAATCCATTTATCAACAGTACATTAAAACTCCAGGGCTCCAAAGGTTTATTTCATTTCAAATCGTGGCCTGCCTGCTCATTTTAACATGACTTCATGAAAAGCATTCTGCATTAAAAAGGTATCTCGGGGCTTGGCTTTCCTCCTCCCCATCCTCCAAGTGCTCTTCTCACATTCTCTCAGTTCAGCCATACTGCACAGCAATGAGAGTCCCATCGTCACTGTCTGCCTGTGTGACCCAGTGAGCAGCTAAGACAGTAGGTCAGAAAAGATCTTCAGCAATGGAGAACATCAGTTGTCAGTAAGGCTTCAAAAAAAGATGTCTAACAGCAGTTATATCAGATGGGCTGCCTATCTTATTTAATAATATTGGGAAGAGTAAAAGGTTTCTTCCACAGCTGTAGGACCAAGGTTTCCTCTCAGAAAGACAAGAGGATCCAAACAAGAGAACATGGACACACAAATTCCCAACCTCATACAGAGAGAATCTGCATACTGACACACAGCAGCCAGGCGTTGGTGCCAATCACAGCAAATCTCAGGTTGGATTCTACAGGCAGCTTGTGATGGGTTTCTGTTGGGAAATTATATATCCTTTCTGTGCTTCCAGTTCACTGCAGGGAAGAGTTAAGTCTCTAGGATTTGAGAGGAAGAAAAAAAAAAAAAAGAGTACAACCCTTCCCACATTATACCAATTAACAAAAAAATATGCTTTTGCTAGCCTTCTGCACTAGTTACACAGGGGATTCAGAGCAGAAAAAAAAGTATGAAAGGATGAAACTCCCACTGAGTTTCAGAGTGTTAAAATGGATAGTTAAGGCAACTTTCACATTTGCTCAGCACAATGTCCAGGAATGACAAGAGAACCTTTTCCCTCTTCTTAAGAAAATAACACACTGAACTTTTACTATGGATCACAGGAGAATTAATGTTCACACTTTCAGCCAGAATTAAAGTGGCTTTAATTCGATTTAGTTTAATTCCCTTTAAAGGAAAATTAAAGGAAATTAAATGAAGGCCACTTTTAATTCCGTATAAGTGTGTATGCATGTATCAGTTTAATACAGTTTACATAATTCACTTGAAACCCACCTTGTTACTTAATTCAGATCAACTTTCCCATGTGCTCCTGCCTAGACAAGCCCTTAGAGATTACATTACCTGTCCTCAAGGAACAGATGCATTTTATTATTGACACCTAACTCTAGAGAGCGCTACTCCGGAAGGGACAGTGTAGTTGCACACAACTTTTATGTCTGTCACAGAGAGAACAATGCTCTGTATACAGCTACAATAGCAATTAATATACTGGGGGTTGTTGTTCCATTAGTCACTAATTACACACTAGACTGGTAATACAGAAGCCTTGTTCTTGGCAAAGAAACTGTAGCTCCAGAACTATTGAATTGATAATTTGGAGCCTGCCTTTTGTTTCCCTAGAGAAACCCTGCACCTTTGTCATCAGTTAGCTGAAAACACAACAGATGATAGATCCAGAGGCATTAGCCACGTCTTGCAGACCACTGTTTAAGAACTTCTGAATTATGGCATTTGCATGAGATAAGTCAAGGTGAGTTCAGTGACTGAACAGAATTGCTTCCAGTCTTTGTCACAACATATAAGAAGAACAGTTTGTCACAGAACATTTTTGCTTCCTCTTACAAAAGACAGGAGAAGTGTGGCAACCTCACTCCTGCATTGCCTCATCAACCTATTGCAAACACAAGGAAATGCCAATTCTGGCCGAATGTGGTTTTGAAGGACCCTTCAAACCA
Source organism: Burhinus bistriatus (assembly GCA_013397275.1). Classification (NCBI taxonomy): domain Eukaryota; kingdom Metazoa; phylum Chordata; class Aves; order Charadriiformes; family Burhinidae; genus Burhinus; species Burhinus bistriatus. The sequence continues at coordinate 36,081 of VYXH01012481.1, read as the reverse complement.
TTCAGCGTGACCTGGACAGGCTAGAGAGTTGGGCAGAGAGAAACCAATTGAAGTTCAACAAAGGCAAGTGTAAGGTACTGCACTTGGGGAGGAATAATCCCATGCACCAGTAGAGGTTAGGGGCTGACCTGCTGGAAAGCAGCTCTGTGGAAAGGGACCTGGGAGTCCTGGTGGACAACAGGATGACCATGAGCCACTAATGTGCCCTGGTGGCCAAGAAGGCCAATGGCATCCTGGGGTGCATCAAGAAGAGCGTGGCAAGCAGGTCACGGGAGGTTATCCTCCCCCTCTACTCTGCCCTGGTGAGGCCACACCTGGAGTACTGTGTCCAGTTCTGGGCTCCTCAGTTCAAGGACAGGGAACTGCTGGAGATGGTACAGCACAGGGCTACAAAGATGATTAGGGGACTGGAACATCTTTCTTATGAGGGAAGGCTGAGGGACTTGGGTCTTTTTAGTCTGGAGAAGAGAAGACTCAGAGGGGATCTCATCAATGCTTACAAATACTTAGAGGGAGGGTGCCGGGAGGATGGGACTAGTCTTTTTGCAGTGGTGCCCAGTGATAGGACAAGAGGTAACAGGCACAAACTTGAGTGTAGGAAGTTCCATCTAAACATGAGGAGGAACTTTACTTTGAGGGTGGCAGAGCACCGGAAAAGGCTTTCCAGAGAGGTGGTGGAGCCTCCGACTCTGGAGACATTCAAAACCCACCTGGACGCCATGCTGTCCAACCTACTGTAGGTGTCCCGGCTCTGGCAGGGGGGTTGGACTAGATGATCTCCAGAGGTCCCTTCCAACCCCGATGATTTTGTGACCTTTGTTTTGCCAAGGCATCTTGCAAAAGCTAAAAAAAGTAAGAGGTGAGGGAAGAGGGAATGGAGCAAAACAAAGCTTTTAAAAGGATGTTGTAATAAACTCCAATGCACATGGCCCTGGCCAGCCATGGAAGGGGCACCAATGGGCCCAGTTCCACAGTCTTCCTTTTGATCTTCTTCCTGCATCCTCCTCCATTGTTCACTGCATGGCCTCACTCTAAAAATGCATCACAATCTGTACTCTTATGACCCAGCCAATCCACAGCTCCAACATTGCTGCAGGTTGTAAATGGTTGAGGAGAGCCATAGAGGGATGATCCAGCCATACTCTTTGATGACCGAAGAGTAAAACAAGAGAAGTTACCATCCTTCTTGCTATTCTCCTGACCATATCAAGTTAGAATGGAAGGGCAATTGTCTCACCTTCCCCCTCAAGCAAGGGCCCAGGGCTTGAGAACCTTTGAAAAATGCCAGTTTACAAAAACGGAAATTTCCAATCAGCTTCTCTAATTAACATTTAGTGGGAACTTTTTGCCTGTCACCAACGACAGCTCTCTCCAGGCATCTGTGATTAGAGCAAGCTCCCTCTTGATATGGTAAAAGGGATAGAGAGAGCGTTACAGAGACAGCATTACGTATTTGGTTTTTTGTTTTTTGTTTTT
>VYXH01012481.1:16851-34577 GCA_013397275.1 Burhinus bistriatus | reverse complement strand
TTTTTTTTTTTTTTTTTTATGAAAACCTACACCTCCAGAAGTTGCTCACTGGAACAAGTCAATGAACCATTTTGATAAAGCTAGTCAACTCATCTTTAGTCCAACTGTGTTGATCTTGAGTCAACAATTCCAGGAAAACAAAATGCCTCTCCTTCCCTCCCCTTTTCCTTATTGTTACTACAAAAAGAGGTGGGAAAGAGATTCTTTACGCTTTCATCAATACTTTTAGAGTTAGAATCACACAAGCCATATGCTTTGTTTTGGTTTTTTTGTTGTTGTTGGTTTTTTTAAACACATAAAAGTCAGGAAATATCATCCAGTTGACTTCAACTTCAATACAAATAAACTAAGTCATCCTCAAAACTGACCAGTTCTTTATTGTCTACGATGAGTATCAAGGTACAAAGGTTAGCTTCATAATGAAAATTCAATCGTATCCTTAACTGTTCACAGACTACCACTCTGCTCCACAAGGTACAAGTGAGGATAACTGACAAGATGGATTGAATGATCCAATAGGTTTAACTCCTAGAAGTTTTATGGCAAAGACTTTGTCTCAGCTTAAACTAGTTTTTGTCCATGGAGCTAGAGAAACACTGAAAAAAGAAAGCCTGGATTAGCTGAACTTCCTTTCTAGAAGGAAGGCACATTTATACCAAACGATAAGAAAAAGGCAGAGAGAAGACTGGGACCCATCACACAGAGAGTATCTTTTATGCATGGGGGAAAATGGGGCTGGAACTTCCTTTGTCTTCATTTTCATCGCACACACAGGTAAGCTAAGGCATAAACTGATTAATGGACCGACTTAAAGAAAGCCTATGGCAAAGGCAGGAATTAAGTTCAGCTCCCCTGAGGATCAGTCCAGTATCTTAACAAACCCATATCTTTCCGTTCTGAAATACTGTGGCTTTCCTTTGTAATTAAACAGCATGGATTTGAGGGGGCTGATTTTAACTGTCATTGTACTGAAAGAACTTGCACTGGTCAAGTGGGGAGGAATTGCCTTGCCAACCTGAAAAGGCTTTTCCTTTACTTAATTCCAGGCTTCCAAGCTTTCAGAAATAGAAAATATTGCATAAGCAACAGTACTGAACAATTTTGAAGGCATACGGAAAAAGCTTTTTATACTTTCCAATTTTAATAGCTGGTGTTTTTATTGTAGATAGTATATGGTTACAGAATAATATATATGGGTTTAATGTCTGGTATGATAATATCCAAGGCAAAGATATTGAAAATTCAATTAAGATACAGTTTAGGACATTGGCTTATTTTAATTTCCAGACGCCTTTGCCCTCCTTCCACATTCTCTGCATCCAGGAACTCTTCCTGAGACCTGAAGCTAGAAGTTACATGCTGAATCTTTTCTCCTGTAACTCATAATCTGACATTCTTTGTACTTCTTCACTATCTGAAACCTCTTCTTAAAATTCTCCAAAATCCCTATGCTCCTTTAACAGAACAGGACAGTGAAGTGCTGAGACAGGAGTAGTTCCTATCAAGGACAAAACTAGATGGGGACCCCAAAGTCTTGTCTCTTACACTAAGCCCTAGGTCAACCACACTCACTAGAGCTTTTTTAAACTGTGGTTGCATTTTTGAGCAGGTTCAGACAGGCAACATAAATTATTTCACCACAGCAAAGCAACTCCCTCCTCTGCAGTTCTCAGTTACCTTTAACTGACACAGCTTTTGCCATCATTTATGTTCCTCTAGCTTGTTTGATCAATGAAGTTTTCCCACCATCACTGTGCTGCTTTACATGTTAGACAGAAGCAAATAGAAGTCCCACTGGAACACAATCAGAGAAACAGCAATAATTTCAAGTAGCAAGCAATGAACTAGAGTGTCTCAACTACTGTCCAGAGGTTTTTCATGATTCTTCCTAAAATATATGGGAGAGCACATTGTAGGGTTAATCACTTTGGTCACCTGCTAAACTGAAGAGAAGCATCAAGCATCACTGCACTTCAGAAGACCTCCTCCAGACAAGCACTGCTAGGACCGAAGAGAGTTCCTTGTTCTATTTCTCTCTCAGACAATGCTCAGGAACACCCCCCTGATCTTGGAAACTGAACATAAATCGGCTTGTGTCAGATTTGAGAGAGCATATACCCAAAGTGTTTGTGTGGCCTGCCTAAATGTTACCCTGATTACAGTAATGGCAAGTGTTATCCTTGTCATATGAAATATTATCACGAACCTACTTGCTTTTGAAACTCCTCCAACTTCCCAAATTTTCTTATAATAAATTGTATATCTGAAACATATGTATGGTACCCTTTTATTTCAATGGGACCCCACAGTTTCCATAATAAGGGGGAAGTAGCACATCAGGTTCCAGAACATTTCAAAAATCAAACCTACCCTTGACATAGCTTACACTGACTTAAAGATTTAGGTTAAGCACCATGGTCACCAGTCCCAAGTAAACTGACAGGTGGGTTCTTCAAGGTATCAGAAGAGTCACTGGGCTATTTATAACTTTCATGAACCCCATACAACCAACCACCCAACAAAAGTTGATCACATCCCTGTTTTACAGAGAGGGAAAACAAAGCAGAGTGAGTCTCATAATTAAGCAATGAAAGAGACTAAACAAAAGTAGTGTACCAGTCCTTGGCTCAGCACGTAGTCCTATCTCTCAGCATTGCCTGCAAAGAGATCATTAGTCCCTGCATTTGGGTCCATATGGGTTATAGTGCATTCAGGTAACCACCCATCTAGAAACAGATGAGCTGTTTCTACCCATCTGGTTCTCATGAGCCCCCCCTGCACACCACCACTAGCGGCCATCTTTTTCAGGAACTGCCTTCATATTGTTTGCTGATGAAGTAGCAAGTGAGTATCTCCGAGAGCTGACCCTTGCTAGCTATGTCAGTGAGAGGCTTGGTGACCTCCAGGGCTTGTGTCTGACTAGAATGGAAGCCTTGGCCAAGGTGTAGATGCAGTGACTGCATGGCAGCTGAGGTAAAGACACACACCTCTACTGTAGGGAGGTGAAGGAGATGACTGGGAACCTCCTTCTCTAGTGATGCTGTCATCCTGTGGCACACACTTTGAAGTCCGCCTGGCTGTAAACGTACTGGAAGGCCAGCTGGCAGCAAATGCAAAAAAGTCAGCATATTAATACTGGATAATAACAGGAAAAATCCACTCTGCATTGTTTCCTTTTGAGTCTTTTTGAGGGTGTTGCCTTGTTTGCTGGCTCCTGAGACATGCTCTTTCCAGAGGGGATAGCTGTGTGCCCTGTTTCCCACACTTTGCTGCAGATTTATATATGCAGGCATTGCTGCTAGGTGAGTGCCATTTGAATTGACAAACTGGGATTTCTGCTGCGCACTTCACACTTAATGCAGCCCTGCCTAGGCTTTGAAGGCAACGGCTTGTTGCCTTAGGGTCTGAAACTAACAAAGCCGAGCAGAACAAGCCCAGGGCTCCCATCGGATTGCTCGATCAAAGACAATATTAAACAGCACTGTTTTCATAACTACTATTCTGGGGCACTTAGATAGCAAGACAACGGAGATGAAGTTAATTTCTGTTATCATAGCCTGGTGCAGCTGCAAGGGCCCTGGGAGAACCCATCTTCTCTTGATGGCTTATGCAGCCCGTACCTTTGCAGAAGCTCCCATTAAGCAAACAGGGTTTCAAAAGCTTGTCAGATGCACTCCTGTTCCCCTCCTCCCTACAGTGCTGTCAAATGCACCCCTGTTCCTTCCCCCAGACATCTTCCACACATCTTGTTACAGACACCAGGGAGCCTCCCTCTCCTTGACCACTTCCCTGTGCCTCTCTGCTTCACCTTTTCGGTCACCAGCACTGCCCATTTCAGTGCCCAAGTTGACCCAAATTAGGGAAGTCCTGCTTTTGGTGCAGAAGTGCTGGTGCCAGGGGACCAGACAGAAAATGGGTCCTCCAGGTTCTGCTCTGCCACCAGCCTAGCTCATCGCCTTAGGCAAATACCTTGGCCTTTGGTTTGTACATGGTCAGCTGGGATTAACACAGCACACCCTTTTTTTGTTAAGGTGCTGGCAGATAAAGGTATAGTATCTACTATTTTTTTTTTTATGCCCACTTAGATGTGACTGATGATGGAGGTCGCTAAGCAGTGTTGCAGGAGGAAGTAGAAGCTATCTCCTGATGAGAAACACTGGTTTGAGGCAATTTTAAGATGCCTCTCTTATAAACCATCACAGTCATGGTCAGCAGATCACCTAAAGAACGGATGCTTGTCTGCAGCAATGCTGTCCCAGGACTGCCATATGTACCTTGGGCTCCATTTTTTCATCCTTCCTGTTAATCCATAGTTGAGCATAGAGGTCATTTATGGAAAAGCAGGAGTGTGGTAGAGCATACTTACACCCTCAACTCAGTTGCAATAAGGACAAAGGAGGACAAGAAGACTGGGTGAACACGAAAAACTTTGAAGTGAGATTACTAAAAGGGAGGAAGAGCTCTAGAGAGCGTTTTTTAAAGTCTCTCTCTTCACACCACAGGTTATTTCTCGGAGGTCAGTCAGATAAAGGCAAAACCCCATGTTTACCAAATTGGGGACAGGGCATGGAAACAGTACACTGCTTGAGATGAGTAGGATACTCCAGGAACTCATCTGCATCAATGTACAGAACATCCCATGTTTTCATCCGCTCAAACTCAGAGCTCATCTTGTGTCTTTAACATCTAGGAAGACATTCACAGCAATCTAACTACGCCTGTACAGGAAGCGCTCTGTGCTAACAACTTCCATCCTGGATTTCACAAACTGGTTTCATTCAGGCTTGCTCTGCCCTCTACCCTCAATTTCCCCAATTAGCTGAGAATACACTAAAATACAGAAGAGTTTTTCTGGAAATTTTCTGACTAGATCCCGTGTTGATGCCTACAAAACAAACAAGGATGCAACATCAAGCTCAACCGAAAGGGATACTGCTATGTCCAGCTATATGCTGATACCTCACATGTCTTCCTGATGTCAGAGTTTTGCTATTATGTGGTCAGTACAGATCTCCAACAGTTTCAGAAGAAGAAGTGTCCATTCTAATTATTGAAGGCATAAAAGGAAAGAGCTGTTCTCAATCCAGAAGAGAAGTAGCCCGTCTTCAGTTTTAAAGCAAATCTTCTAGATGTAAATTCCTACATTATTTAAGTTTATTGAACATCTAACACCAGGAAATGTGCAATTCATGAAATTTTCAGTGAAGATGTATGAATGAGACTTTCCGATACATTTTTAAAATCTGAAATTATCAAAGTTTTATGCAGTGTCGACTTTGGTCATACATGGTAGAGTTAAATGAAAGTGCAGTTCTAGCTTTAAAAGGGTTCCCATGAAAGCGGCAATGTGTGTTTTATTGTCTCTTAGTCATTTGCAACTCAAAGGTGCCGAAGTTTATACATGAAAAAGTGTTTCTTCTGTTAGCCTGTGCTGCAAGACACTATTGAATCTGAGAATCCAGTTAGATGCCTTGATTCTTGCACTCATATCACCAGTTCCGTAGTTTCTGCAAGCTAAATAACGTGCCTAGCTATCCAGATGCAGCCCTTAAGCCCCAGATCAGACCCCGTAAGAAATTTGCTGTCATCGTGGGGAGGATCGAAATCCTCCATTTGGAGGTACCCGTGGCAAAAGGAACAAGCCAGACAGGAACAAACTGTGTTTCACAGTGCCAGCAGAAAGCAGAAGGATAAAGGTATCCTCACTCAGGAGGGCAGAACTGTCTTTGATCAAATGACACATGCACTACAACTCATTTCCCCTTTTTCTTCCCCTCACAAAAATGTACTGGGTTAGAATTTTCTTAGCCTCAAGTTGGCAGAGGCACTGCAGAGGACAACTAAATCAAACGACACATCTTTAACCTCCTAGAGAGAGACAGTGTAAATCCAGCCTGAAGCCTCTGCTCCCTGAAATTGGATTAGGGACTCCACATTGGGTCTACCCAAAACAGACAAATAACCCTTACAGCTATTGCTTTTTCCTTCCTTGTTTTTCATTAAAACACACACAAAAAACCCAAAAAGGCAAAAAACCTTTGGTGTTAGGCAACCTTCTACCCCAACCCCACAACAACAAATAAGGCCGCAGACCAGACATTAACTTCAATGCAGAATTCATGGTTTCCAAGAAACATTAGGTCATACCTCTGGGTATGGCCCTGGTGCAGGAGGTAGACATCACAGAAGCTGTTGGGCTACACTGCTTTGCTACGAGCACATCTTTGGTCTGTTAGTTTGGTCATAAAGCTGCAGCAGCAGGAAACAGGTAAACTGGGCTATTTGATTAAAGTTTAATGCAGGGGTATAAAAGAAAAAAAACAAGCCTCCCCCTTGCTTGCAGCTCCAGTGAGCCAACATAAGGAGCAAAAAAGAGCTGGCCATACTGACTGGAGGCTGCAGGGCAGGCATCGCACTGCACATTTTGCCAATGCAACAGAGCTGCCTACCTCCGAATCCACCAATACACAGGGATGTGGCGAGGAATTTAGAGCTCTCTGTTTTACGGCCACAGCACCATCCCCACTGTATCGTCTGCTGAAATACCTGCAAGGCTCATGTCCTGCTGCTGCCACCTCGGCCCACAGAGCCAACAAGCACTTCCCACCCATCCACTGCGACAAGCGGGGGCTCTCCCACAGCCTGCCCTTCAGCAAGGCAGCAAGCCAAAGCACGGAGACATGGAGCTTGTGCAACTTTGGCAGTGTGAGATTTTTTTCCTGTGTCTGTGTGGCAGGTGCAGACCTTTTCGCTCACCTCCTATCTAGCAATTAATGCAAGCCCCACACTGAATGCTGGAAGTCACAGGGCTCTAACTCTAACATGTATAGTGGTTAAAAATGCAACTTGGAGAGAAAAAATTAGACCTCTCCAAAGCAGATCAGAGCCCAGGGATTAATGTGCTTTCTGAACTGAGGGATAAACAGATTCCAGATCCTGCTCTATTTTGGAGCAGAAATGTAGACCTGGACATCTTACATTGCACAGGCTTAGAATCAGTCTCTGCTTTTTTCAGAAAGACCATCCTAGCCATGAAAAATCCTTTATTGTACCAGTTTTCATTAAACATCCACATTTTCCCAAGAAGTTTCTGTTTTAGTGTATTTGCATGATAATTTTTACGGTACCAACTCTGACTACTAACAAAAGGAGTTACCAAATAGTGTCAATCCACTTTTTTCACTTTGTTCAAACATGTGAATAACAGTAAACCAAAAAATTTTCACTTTTGTTTGAGAAGAATCTCCCTTCCTATGAAGATTGCTATTAAATAGTGCTACTGTTAGATATTTAGACCAGGAGTTTTAGAGAATGTATGCCTAGGTTATTTTAGATTTTGGCTTTGAAATTCAGCACATAGCAACACAACCACAAGTTTGCCAACCAAACGCTCTCTTTCTTATAGCATTCTGGGTCTCTTTTCCTTTCAAAGTTACAGTCCGTGCAACCCACAGAGCAACCCCACAGCTCTATCCTGTGCAAACAGTTGCAGGAATCTGTTTCAAGGCCTCCTGCTGCTATGCCTTTGCACCAATATCTAAAGAAGGCGGCAGCATCGTGCTCTGACTCAACAGCTGGGTGTGAAGCGACAAATGTTCTGCCGGGGTTAGAATGAGATTAGCAAAATCCCACGGAACAATGATTAAAAGGTGCTGTAACGAATCCATTTGCTGCATGCAACAAACACAATTACTAGACAAATTATCTCTCTCTCACCCCACTCCTCTCCCTGCAGCGAGCCAGGACTAAGAACCTTCATCCTTCAGGCTCCAAACATGTAGTCCAGCTTTTTAAGCAATACCGCCTTCGATTAACGGTAGCAGCAGTAGCTTGCTCTCTCTCCCTCCATGAGTTATGCCACTAGAGGGCACACAGACTGCCTAAAGAATACCTAGAAAACAGTAGGTCCATTGGTCTTTGGGCATGTATTTCAAGTTCTCCATCTTCATAAGCTTGCATCCTACCATCCAACAGCAACTCATCTCTGCCAATGCAGATTCTCACCTTTGGAGTCTCCAATCTTCTCCCTTTCTTCATCCTTTACTGAATTTCTCACATCTCCCAGTTTTCCCATTCTGGCACAAACGCAGCCAACTAACTGTACCTAAAGCAAAGGAAGGATTTTGTATTCTTTCCAGGACTAACATATTTCTTAAAAAGGAGATCATAACACAAAAGATCAGGAAGTTCAGTGGAGACAGCGCAAGTCTACAATATTCCTTGTATCTGGTTCAGAGCCAGAGCCCAACTGCACTCCCATTGCACCAAATCTGAGCTAACAAGCTTTCCCACTCTGCAAGGGAGCATAGGGTAAAGATGTCATTACCAACAGCCACATTGCACATGCCAAGGCTAGTCGTAAGTCCAAGCTAAGAAGTATCAGTTTCCAACCAGAGTCAGCCATCTCTACACCTTGTTCCCTGGCACTGCTGGACTGCTGAGACCCTCGAACTGGCCCTGCACAGACTGGGAAAGATCTAGCAACACTTATCAGTCTGGATTGCATGCAATGCAAAATAGTACTCCTTGCTTCCTGCCCAGGAAACAGATTGCAATTTGCATAGTCCTGTACCTGAGCTAATAAACTGTTATGAACTCTCTCTGGGTCTGCATCCATGGCACAAATAACCTGCAGTTTGGATAATCCCCATTATGTATCTTGGCTCTTTCACTCAAGCTGCAACACCTTTTACCTCTGGAAGTCCATGGTGCCAGCCAGCATGGCAACCACTACAAAACTTGCTGTCAATTCAGTCTGATCTCTTCCCAATAAAAGTGTTAAAACTGAGCAGCCAACACTACCCATTTAACTTTCAATATTCAGTTCCTATTGTAAACAAGATAACAGCAAACCAGTCAGCCAATTCCCACCCGCCACCAATCAACTTGGTCATCTCCTACCATCTTGTTCCACCTCTGCCTCCCTCATAGGCCCACCTCCCTCCCATTCACAGATGACTCTGGGAAGGCTTGGCTCTTGTGACATGCCAGGAATGCAACAAGCTCAACTACATCAGCTTCTAAGCTTGAAGGGACTAGTCCACTCTTCAGTTACCATTTTGAAAATGTGCGAGATAAAGAAAGAGCAAAAGATATATATAATTTATCATATGTGGCAACGGGAAACCTGTCAAAGCCTGGCACTGCTTGTGGGACAAAGTTACAGATATTGGGATCTCATCTTACTGGGTGTCCAGCAGGCTGCCTTTGCCCACTTATCAGACAAATCTGAATGAAGACCCCACTAAAGAAAAGAGGAAGAAAGTGTTTGAGTTAGGCAATTGATAACCAGGATTTAATTTGTTAATATAGCAGACTTCCTCATGAGTCTGTCTTGCGCCAGTTTTTGCGTCACAGCAGAAATAGTACAAGGCAAGAAAGAAAAATGCTTTAAAGAATATGGTTCTTTGTCAGACCAGAAGTATTAGCTGTGATTCAGAAATTAATGACAGCATAAAAATCTATTAAGGCATCTAGACTGTCTCTCAAGGGACCTTTTCAAGCTTGTAGTGCATGGATTGTTCTCCAGGGCTCTGCCCAGCCAAACTTCAGATATCCCAAATGACAGCAATTCCACCACAATTCTTAACAAAGCTATTTTGCCACCTAATCTCTTTCTTCCATTAAGTATTTTTCTCTCCTGCCAATTTTTTTTTCCTCTTCCCTCCTCCAAATTTTCTACCAAGAGAGGCACTTCTAGCTCTCAGTCCACACTAGACAATTCTTCACGCCTTCCCAGTATGCCTAGATCATTAGCATAGCTCCTCTTTAGTCATTTAGCCAAAACAGCTATATATTTAGCTCTCACAAGCATTCCTCATAAGTCAGTCCCTCCAGCCCCTTAATCATTCTCCTTGCAATCCTCTGAATTCCCTCTAATTTTGTTTACATCTTTATGGAATTGAAGTGCCCGGAACCAAGCGCTGTAAACAACAACAGCTTGTTATCTGGCTAGACTGTAATTCCAGTGATCACAGCACAGGCCCTGCACATGCCATGCACATGCTCATCCTCTGGTTCAGACACGGCATCACTATAGGATGCCAGTCTCATGCAACAGACATTCCCTCCTCCCCAATGACATGAGTTGGCCCTCTTTCAAGGAAATCCAATTCCAAACAAAAGTGGGGGTAGATCTTTTATAGAGCCTTTACAACTCTCTTTTAAGTAAGTCTTCTTGTGAATTTGCTCCACCATTTTCTTAATGTTTACAATTCCCAGTCTATCCAGGAATGGTCACAAGCCAAACTGAACAAACATTCCCATTATCCAACACAAACACAATCCACAACATAACCTAAAACCCTTCCACATGATGCATACTCCTCAGGTTCCAAGTCCCATTAAGCAGTGGCAGATTCCATCCAACAAAGGCTACTCTTACTTTTGAGCCACTAGGGCAAGCATGGCAACAGTGGTTTCCCTGAACATTTTCCCTCAGGGAAACTGCATCTAACTGTTGGTTGAGGAGGCCAAGACTACCACACTCTGTATTGAAAACCTTTTCCCAAAGAGGTATTAGCAGAAGAAGGTCAGACCTAACACCTCATGGTAATAAATGGGATGATATATCCCTGAGGATGCTCTTCCAGCTGTCTGCAGACTCCAGACAGACATCAGCTACTGGCTGCACTCAGGTTATATTTTCAAGTTTTTTGGTCACACCTATACATGCCATAATTTTCAGAACTTTGTTTTAGGTGATAGTTGAGACTTTGATGTAATCTTCTGACAGAAGATAACACATTGCAGAAAAGCCTTTAAGTACTTATGCCTTAATTTGTTCTCGAAACTCAAGTTGGAATTTTTCCAACAAAACACCTTTTTTTCCTTATTAGAAAAAAATACCAATTCAGGGAGGCAGAGACATTCTGCAAAACTTTTTATTCCCACCAGCTCCCAGGGCATCTGTGGGGTAGCCAAGGCACTGAGGAAAGATGGCAGCTCCACAAGAAGGGTTATTCTAGATCAAGGTCCTCCTAAGTCACCCCCTGTAACAACTTCAAAGCCGCTTAGAATCACAGAATCATCATGTTTGGAAGAGACCTTTAAGATCGAGTCCAACCATTAACCTAACACTGCCAAAACCACCACTAAACTACGTCCCTCAGCACCACATCTACACATCTTTTAAATACCTCCAGGGATGGTGGCTTAACCACTTCCCTGAGCAGCCTGTTCCAATATTTGGTAACCCTTTCGGTGAAAAATTTTTTCCTAATATCCAATCTAAACCTCCCCTGGTGCAGCTTGAGGCCATTTCCTTTTGTCCTGTCACCTGTTACTTGGGAGAAGAGATTGACCTCCACCTTTCTACAACCTCCTTTCAGGGAGTTGTAGAGAGTGATAAGGTCTCCCCTCAGCCTCCTCTTCTCCAGGCTAAACAACCCCAGTTCCCTCAGTCGCTCCTTTTAAGGCTTGTGCTCCAGACCCCTTACCAGCTTTGTTGCCCTTCTCTGGACACCTCAATGTCTTTCTTGTAGTGAGGGGCCCAAAACTGAACACAGTACTCAAGGTGCAGGCTCAGCAGTGCCAAGTACAGGGAGACGATCATTTCCTTCTTGGCCACCTGGGAACACTGCTGGCTCATATTCAGCCGACTGTCGACCAACACCCCCAGGTCCTTTTCTGCCGGGCAGCTTTCCAGCCAAACTTCCCCAAGCCTGTAGTGTTGCATGGGATTGTTGTGACCCAAGTGCAGGACCTGGACCTCTTCTCACATAGCATCCCCAGGTCTGCATGAACCTTAAAGCTGGCACTCTAAGGATCCCTGCTATATGGCAAAGAAAGCAGGGGCTTGAAGTCTCCTACCTCCCCAGTACCTTTCATACCGCCATTTCTCCTTCACAGCAGCGCAAGCACCGCTTCAGCACCAAAGACAACTTGGGATGTCCGGTTCCTCTTGTTGTGGTTGCTTGGGTTGTTTGGGGCAGCAGGAGAAGGGAGAGAAAGAGACCAGAAGCTCTTCAGGTTAACCAGGGGACGAGCAGAGCCTACAGGGAGGGTGTCTCGTGAGGTCCCTTGAAGCCTGAAGAAAAGCCTGCTGCTACAAAGCTTTACATTAGGACAGATAGAGCAAGACCAGCCAGAATGGCCTTTTCTCCCTTTCCTCTATGCACAGAGCAGACCAGAAGAGAAGGAAGGCTCTGTGCTGCTGACCTTAGCTCTAGGTCCCTCTGGGGCAGTGCCAAAGCTCATTTACCAGACACTACAGCCTGGCTTTTTTTTTTTTTTATTAGTGGCCCAATCTGTTGCAGCTCTGTGGCTGCTGGATAGTACACAAACCAGTCACCAGTAGACACCTAGGATACATGGAGATAGAGGAGAGGTTCTGTACCCTCACTTTAGCTCTCACCATTTCCTACCTTCCTTCTCTTAGCAGGCCTAGACTACAGGCAGCTTTTACACCACTTTAGCTAGTATGATTAAGATTTCTTTTTCTTTGAATCACTAAGAAATTACTGTTAGTAAAAGACCTAACCCTGATACAGCACAAATACTCTTCCAGACAAGTAGTTTCCTTCCCTCTACAGAAGATCTAGAAGAGCTGCAGAACATCTCACAGGGGCACGCCTGCAGTCAGGTCTATCCTGCTTTTACTCAGCTACCTAAACCCAAGACTTGAGAAAACACAGCTATGCTGGACAGAATCCATGCTGTTGATGTAGTTAAACCAGCAAGGCTGTGTTAACACAGCTACAGCTGAAGTGCAGACTTGCTGGTTTACTTGTTCAGGTTGCATCCAGCCCAGAAATCATACAGTACACAATAGCATAGCTACGTAAGAAAGGTTGGCTCAGTCAGGTTGTACTATTTTTGAATATGTTGGTCTAATTAAAACAGCACAGCTTGTGCGTGTAAGAAAGCCTCCTTTTATCCTCTTCCTTCTTCTATTTCCAGAAACGTTCCCTTGAAAGTGCAGGAGTCAAACATGTACCTTTCCACTCTCTACACTGTATTTCATGCCCAGGTGACTGAAGCGTGACTAAGTTGCCACCTTACACTGAGGCTATCACAGAAAGATGAGGAGGGGTAGCCAAGCCACAGTAACAATTCTGTTTCACTGCAACAATCGCTTGCCATGTCAAGATAGGATGCAAATCTGCTATGAATAATGGTCACTCCAAAAGCATGCATAGCTACACAGATATTCCTATCAGTAATCGTGCTGCATTCACCTACTGAGCTAACATTTCATAACATCTCCCTTGCACAAAACATAACTCTGAACCAGATTTATTAACACGGCACAAACATCTTTACCACACGACTTATGAATTTTCTGTCACATGCGCACATTCAAACACATGTGCACTCATATATATATCCACCACCATCATCTGTTTTGTACGTGCATCTTCCCAAAAGCCACAGAAGAATTATGCAAAGGACTCTGGTTATACCTTCATGCACAGATCATCTATACAGGCATAAATCAAACTGGATGTTGTGATTAAGCGATCCCATTGTACAACAAAGTAGTTTTACAAGGCAAAGGGTAGATACTCATACAAGCAGATGTACCCACAGCGACCCAACTCTAAACATATTTACACATCAAAAACCCCACAGATGCCCCTTGAAATAACCCCTTCTTCCTGGAGGTAAACCCCCACCTGCAAATCCTTCCTTTGTCAGACACTCAAGTATATACCCACACGGTCAGCTTCACCGACACCCACACAAGTGGAAGTTAGGTAATGCAGCGTGCTGGCTGCAAGGCTCATGGTCAGAAAGACCCTTGCACTCACTCTTGAAGTAGCTTTGGGTCAACAGCTGAGGGCCAGGCACAGCCAGGCTCCATACAGGTGCAGCAGCCAGAGGGCATGCAGAAGATTATTAATAGTTATTGTCCTAGCAGGTTGTAAGGATTAATTGGTTCCAGGCTGCAACTCGCCATCAATGTAAGTGCTAAGGGGCAGAGGGGAGGGAGCTATGATTACACACTTACATGGCATACTCACATCCCAGTGGCTGCATGCTGATATGCTATTGATTTCCTGGTTGGAAAGCTCCACAGCCTTCCATTTGTCTCCTTGCTTGCTCCCTCCCTCATCCCACTGCTTATGACCTGACTGCCACATGTTTCCCCTCCCAATAGCAGATCACCAGAAAAAAAGAGAGGGCCACACTCCTGGGGGAGAGCTCGGCCAAACCTGGAAGAAATGAAGAAACCTGCATCCATGAGGTCACACAGAGGCAGGCCCAAGGGAAGGGAACAGGTTTCAAGAACAAGCCATCTTCAGAGGCTTTTCTTTTGGATGCTTTATATAAGCTAGGAACTGCAAAAACCCAGACTATGGGCCCACAGCTCCAATTATACTCACCTTTGGTTTAAGCCAACACCCTTCCTCTGAAGACTACCTTCTGATGCTATCTTTTTAAAACAAACCCCTCAGAAAACCACAACATACCGGCCTGCCTTAATTCAATATGGATAGCCTTGCATTGCCCCCAAAACCATCTCCTCCCAGAGATGCCATTCAAAGTCTAGTACCTCTACAGCTGACAAGCAGAGCAAAATCCTATTCCGTGCTTGTGGGTGACCAGTAAGCAGGTCTAGTGTAACGGGCCCTTTTCCCTCAGCATGTAGTCATGCAGAATTTTCTTCATGAACTTTAAGACAGCAGATATGGCCGGCAAGACACTTCACTGTGAGGCCCCGCAAGTCTTTGCCAGGGATAATACTCCTTTGGCTCAGAGAAATTAAAGAAGCAGCAGCCCCTGCAGTGCTAGTCCCTCTCCTTCCATGCAGGTGAGCAGAGCAGTGCTGCCCCACTGGCAGGCAACCTGCTGGAGGGAGCTCACAGGGAAACACCTCAGCTTCCAGGATATCCAGCATCAGCCAAAGCACCACAGCGCAATGGCATAGCACAGAATGAAGCCTGGATTTCTCCCCCCCGCCCCTTTCTGTAAGAATCATGAATTCCCAACATTTCTTCCTCCTTTCCATGCTGCCTGCAGGGATCTGCCCTTCCCTGACACCAGGAGAGGGCTGTCTCACATGCTCACCAACACAAGTCTCCATCTTGCCCTTATCTACTCCTTCTCAGAATGGGGCAAGATGGTCTGTGCTTGATATTTTTGATTTTATCCCGGATAAATTGACAGTAGGAAGAGCACATCAGCTGTCAAAGCCATTGCTGATTGAGTCTGAACAGCACATAAAACTATGGCATACACTTCTTTAGAGAAAAGGGGATACTGAAGAGGCAAAAATTCATGCTTCCTATAGGGACTGCAGACAGCAAAAATCTGCATCTTCCCAGCAGCCACCCTGCAAAGCACCTGCCCATATATTCAAAGGCACACATACAAGATTTTTCCCCCAGAGTCTTGTGGGATGCCTCTGTCTGGTACCACAACAGATTACACTCAGATTATTCAGTCCTATAACAACGTCTGTCAGCCAGCGACCTCAGCTCCCCCTCTTCCACAAGAAAGCCCATCAGGTATTCAGATCTGCCCAGAAAAGGAGGCTTCCCTTGCATATGCTCTTAATCACCTTTTGCCACCTGTTTTCACTTTACAGGTCAGTAAGCAGTGCTACAGCTCCTCATCACCAGTACTGCCTCACCAGCCTCTCCAGGTAACTGCACAGAACACGCAGCTGCTGCTGCAGGGGCTACATCCCGTTTGGGCCCACACACTAACATCCCTGCTTGAGCCCATTCCCCAGCAAATCACTCTTGCCCAGGGTAAACCATTCTATGAAATCTCCTGAGGGAAGGGGACAGTCCCCACCAGGAAGGCAAGGGCCTCAGTGTACCCAAAAGCTTTGCAGGAGGCACAGCCAGCGCAGAGTAAGAATGAGCACTTCGAAAGCATTGGCTCTGCTGTCAGCCTAGGATAACAGCAGCCATATTCCTCACCCTGACTGGAAGGAGCTCTATTGCTCGCAGGTGAAAAAGGAGGTGGAAAGAGTAATTCTTAAAGAACTCATCTCCTCCTCAGACCACTAGCATACACATGGGTCCTCACAGGATGAAAAGGAGTACCCGCAAACATAGGAACTCAGGTATTTGTTACAAGACTAGTAAAACTCTTGTGTGAGAGATCTCCAAGACTAAAAGATGAAGCAAATTTCTATTTATCATAATAAAGCCCCTGCATAGGTAGCTGAGTGCTGAGATTTATAACAACTAGGGGAAATAGGTCCTTACTGGTGTGGTAATTATTGACTCAAAGGGTCTACAAGTGCTGGGATAGGACTAGAAGAAACACTTGGGATATCTCTTTATGCTCCCTGCTTGCAGATAAAAAGCCTTCTCTGCCTCTTCCCTGTCTTAAGCCTAGAAGAAAAGTGTTTTGTTTTAGGTATTGAACCTCTTTGTCATTTAAGGGAATGCAAGGCAGCTGAGTGAGCTGTTACCTCATCAATACAGTCCAGCTTGTGAGAGCTGCTCCTGCCTTATTTGACAGACAGAGTTGAAAACAGAGAGTAAGAAAGGTATATTCAGGAGAGCAGGAAAAGCCTTTTTTTCTCCAGTTAGCAATATCTAAGTGTTATCCAACTGCATCACAATCGCCCCACGCTGTTACCCATGCACCACAATGTCACATATAGACATTCTTGCTCCTCCCTCTGTTCTCCCCATCCATTACACTTTATCAGCACAGAAACACTTGGGTACATGCTTCTATCCATATAGATTGCAGTAACCTTGCGCATTCAAAAAACACATAATTTTTCACACCCCCATTGCCCAGTAACTTTATAAGACATGAGACTTTACAGATAACATTAGTACTGTGTACCAATATAAAGCATCCTACTCCACTTACCCGAGTGCTTCTGTGATGTTTTTCATCACACTTATTCCGCATTTATGAAAAGCCTTAAGCAGCTCAAAAAACACATCACAAATAAATGCTGTCAGTACTATGCAGATGGGTTCCCCCTATCCTTTCCTAAAGCATCTACTTCACTAAATTAGCTCTGGAGGTAACTTAGTTTTTATTTTTTTTTATTTTTTTTTAAAGCAAAAAAATCTCCTGCAGTTAACCAATGAGGTGAGGTTGTAGGGGAGGTTCATTAAAACAAGCTGGGATGTTTTAGCAAATTGCTGATTTGGAACAGCTGTTATTTTTCAAGGGAAAGAGTTTGTTTAGAAGAATTTTAAATGTAAAGCAATGTTGAAGAAAATGTATAATTTCTCAAGGCATTCATTTTTTAAATAAAATTCTCTGGAGAGAAATCAAAGTTACTTTTCATATTGACAGCTAAGTTAGAATAATAGTAGGTAAAAGCAAAAACATCAACACAAAATTCTTCTAAATTATCAAAATGCAATTTTTGATAGACCCAACTCATTTGCTTCTCCGCCCCATCCCCACGCACACGATTTTTGACTTGGGAGAAAAAAAAGGAAAAGAAAATTTCAGCTTTTGAGTCCGATTCAAGAATCTGATTGTTATCAGAAGCTATGAGACACACCACGCTAAGAGACGAATCCGTTTGAGGGAAAAGCTGCAACATGCCACTAGAAAATCCCACCCACCAGCAGTGCTGGGGCGTGTAGGTACTTTTATTCCTCCAGCCCCCACAGGGCAGGAAGGCCAGGGCACCATGCAGGAGGAACAACCATCCCGCCTCCGAGCCACCTGCCTCCAAACGAGGACTGGAAGCGTGGCAGCAGGGAAACACAAGAATCCTGAACCACGAAATTAAGGAAACATAGTGATCAGAAAAAAAAAAAAAAGAAAAAGGGAAAAAAAAAAATCCT
>VYXH01012481.1:0-13491 GCA_013397275.1 Burhinus bistriatus | reverse complement strand
TTCTCTGCTCTCAGATAAAATGGGATTCGTGTCTCCCTTCAGTCCCTCTGGGCTCTGCTTTACCAGCTCTGACAATCCAGTTGCAGCGAAAGCTGACCCACGGTGGCCAGATTCCCAAATAACCACGCACTCTCCCCTTCAAGTGCTGGAGAAGGGGGGGGGCCAGGTTAGATGCTCGCCGGAGCCTGCGCTGGCTGTAAACACAGAGAATCTCTCTGTCTCTCTCCTGCAGCTCCAACTAAATGCGACTGTACTTAAACAAGCAATGCCTTATAGGACAGCGCTCAGAGCAGAAAAGATCCCACCTCTGCCACCTAGTGTTGCAAGCCAGCTCATTTATTTTATTTTTATATATATAAATATATATGTGTTATGCTATAGAAATATGGTTCTCTCATTCCTCTGCAAATGTATCTCGTGGATCACAGGTCTATGAGCCACGCTGAGCTCAGGAGTCCCTAAGGCTCCAGCTCCAGCTGACAGGGCGAGGTTATTCAGCAAAGGAATATTCCTCATCGCCACAAGAAGAAATGCAGTGGGGCAGGTTTGATTTCTCAGCAGAGTTCTGCTTGACAAATTCTGAAGCAAGGGTCTCTCTGATGCTGGTGTCACTGCTGGGCAGTACACGGGGTCCAGAGGGAGAGTCAGATATGCTGATTGTAATTACAGAGCTGCCAAGGCCTCCAGGAAAAATAGCAAGCATCAGGCTGCATTCATCTTTGCTGGATCTCCTGTGACTTCCATGCAATTTCAGAGGGACCAGAAGGAATCCTTCTGTGTAGGAAATCCAGCTCGCAAAACCACCGTTTGCTCACAGAAGGCTTCTCCCGCTAACCCTCCCCTTTCAAATACAGGTTCCTCCTACCATACGTAGCACGAACTTTTTTTCCCAAGGAGTAATTAGCTCCTGTAGCTCTATTGCCCCCTAAAATCATTGCCTCTGGTGAGAGGAACAACAGTAATGAAGTACTGCTTAACATTCAAACAGGGCTTTTCATCAGTCACTCTCCAGGCATTTCACAAAAGGGTGTCCTTTCACAGCTGGGGACATGGAGGCAGTGCGACTGCGCAACTTTCATCCATGGGATGCAGTGTGGCAGCCCAGGTGGGCTACCCAACCACCCTGGTGGCCCCCTCTCGGGCCACATTGCCCCTCGCTGCGGCATGAGGATGCCACCGCTAAGGGATACAAATCTCCAATTCACACATCGCAGATGCAGGATGTTAAGGTGAGCGTACACATGTAGGAAAGGTGCATAGGATTCTCGTTACTAATGATGCCCTTATAGAAGTATTTCTTATTAGACTGCTGTAGAGCAAGCTGTTCTGTGAACAGAATGCACCAAGCCTGTCTCCCCACGGGTTCTTGTCTGCTGTCTCCAAAATCCCCCCCTCTGAAAGCCAGATCCCATCATATCCCCTGTGACATCCCCCTGTTGGAAAAAGAAATGGCATGCTGTGGCTAGCCCAACACATGCTTGTTTCCTAGTGGAACAAAATGCACACTGCAATGCAACGCAAAATGCAGTCACCGTTTGGCCTGGCTGGCTGCTGCCAGGTACCACCTGCGTTATTCATGCTTTTTCCCCTATGGAGGGAGTGGGACATTACCTAATCACCAATTTTTAAGAGACGTATAGGAACAAGTTACTTTTCAGCCTTCCACCCTCTTTTAAATGTGGTTGAAATTTGTTGCGCTGAAAATTATTGGGAGGAAGAACATATGGACAAACAGATACACATGTACTATCAGCTAGGCTTCATTTCCCAAGGAAATCAAACTAAAAATATTAGAGTGGGTTAAAGTCAACTGACTCCAGTCAAACGGAGGTGCGTGCTGCTTTTTCATATTTTCCCTTTTAAATGGTTTTCATCCTCTGATACTGTATTGGGTTTGTTGGTAGCAGGGGGGCTATAGGGCTGGCTTCTGTGAGAAGCTGCTAGAAGCTTCACTTATGTCTGATAGAGCCGATGCCAGCCGGCTCCAAGATGGACCTGCTGCTGGCCAAGGCTGAGCCCATCAGTGACAATGGTAGCGTCTCTGGGATAATATATTGAAGGAGGGGAAAAAGCTGCTGCACAACAGCAATTGCAGCTGAAGAGGGGAGTGAGAATATGTGAGAGCAACAACTCTGCAGACACCAAGGTCAGTGAAGGAGGGGAGGTGCTCCAGGTGCTGCAGCAGAGATCCCCCTGCAGCCCATGGTGAAGACCATGGTGAGGCAGGTTGTTGCCCTGCAGCCCGTGGAGCTTAATGGTAGAGCAGATAGCCACCTGTGGGAAGCCTGCTCTGGAGTAGGCTCCTGGCAGGACCTGTGGATGTGTGGAGAGAGGAGCCCATGCTGGAGTAGGTTTGCTGGCAGGACTTGTGACCCCACAGGGGACCCATGCTGGAGCAGTCTGTTCCTGAAGGACTGCACCCAGTGGAAGGGACCCACACTGGAGCAGTTCGTGAAGAACTGTAGCCTGTGGGAAGGACTCACGTTGGAGAAGTTAATGGAGGACTGTCTCCCATGGGAGGGACCCATGCTGAAGCGGGGGAAGAGCGTGAGGTCCAGAGGAGGAAGAAGCGGCAGAGACAATGTGGGATGAACCAATCGCAGCCCCCATTCCCCGTCCCCCTGCACTGCTTGGGGGGAGAAGGTAGAGAAATTGGGAGTAAAGTTAAGCCCAGGAAGAAGGGAGGGGTGGGGGTAAGGTGTTTTAAAAGTCAGTTTTATTTCCCATTATCCTACTCTGATTTGATTGGTAATAAATTAAATTAGTTTTCCCCAAGTCGAGACTGTTTTGCCTGTGATGGTAAATGGTGAGTGATCTCTCCCTGTCCTTATCTCGACCCATGAGCCTTTTGTTATATTCTCTCTCCCCTGTCCAGCTGAGGAGGGGAGTGATGGAGTGGCTTTGGTAGGCAACTGGCATCCAGGCAGGGTCAACCCACCACAGATATCAACAGAGCATGGTCTGAAAGAGGGCACAGGCAAAAATAAGATTGCCACTCAAGATGTGTTTGGAAGTTAGCATACCAAAATCAAGTGATAACAATCAGCTTGTAGACCTGGAGTGGGAGATAGTTTTTGATTTTTTTTGCAGGAATCCTCACCGAGGTCTAGCACAGGTTCAGGGATGAGCTAGGCCAGCACCTTAATACCACACCAGCTCTATGCTTTTCTGGCTCTTATGACTGCCCATATGCTCAGCATCCCTCCTTTCATTCGTCCTATACCTTCATCATCCATTACTTCAGTGCCCAACATCTACATCTGATATATTATACAGCATTATATCTATTCATACTCTTTCACAAATCTCCTTAGCCCCATACATGGCGCCAAAGCTCATCTGCTATCTAGCCCAACAGCCCAGCTACCCACAGTCACATGCATAACCTGATCTCTCACCTACCTCGCACATAATCCTACAGGACCCCTCAACCTTACCAATTTCATGAGATCATTATGCAAGTATTCAAAGTCTCCTTTACCTACAGACTTCTGCTCACAGCCCTGTGCATGATCCCATAATATACAGCTCTCAACTGCATGGCCATTTCATACTTAAGATACAAATACCCTGTGGCCTGTTGGGTCCAGTCCTCTTCGGAGTCTTTGAGCATTTATGTAATAGAAATTGTTCTGAAATAATAATAATAGAGAACAATAGAGAGAACAATAGAATTGGATCTTTGCTCCATAAATTGCATAGGGATAAAACTTGTGTGAGGTAATGTTAAACCCAGTATTGTTCCCATCCAGAATGGGCAGTGGTAGTTACAAGTCCAGAACGAAGACGCAAAGGAAGAAGCATCTTACGCTTCCCTGGAGAAGTCAGCATGACTGAAAGGAAAAACAGCTATTTCTTACCACCTATTTGACACAATCCTAACCTTCAAAAACATTCAGGGCTGGATTTTGGCTCCGTTGCTCATGCTGAGTCATACCAATGAGGTTACTCAGGACATTAGGCTACTAAATATGAGCAGGAGTATCAGATTCTGTGGGCCGAAATTCTCTGGGATTGGTCCCCAGCCAAAGGTGAGTCTGCTTTTCATGTGGCCAAATCCCTCAGCTGCCTACATACCGTGAGGGCAAAAACAGAAGCAAGATTTACAACCAACTCCCCCTAACAGATCAATGTCTGAGTGGTAAGCAGTGACAAGTGGTGTTCCTCATGGGGTCAGTACTGGGACTGGTACTATTTAACATCTTTGTTGGTGACCTGGATGTTGGGACTGAGTGCACCCTTAGCAAGTTTGCCGACGACACCAAGCTGTGTGGAGCAGTTGACACACTGGAGGGAAGGGATGTCATCCAGAGGGACCTGGACAGGCTTGAGAGGTGAGCCTGTGCCAACCTCACGAAGTTCAATAAGGCCAAGTGCAAGGTCCTGCATGTGGGTTGGGGCAATCCCATGCACAAATACAGGCTGGGTGGAGAATGGATCGAGAGCAGCCCTGAGGAGAGGGACTTGGGGGTGTTGGTAGATGAGAAGCTCAACATGAGCTGGCAATGTGCGCTTGCAGCCCAGAAGGCCAACCGTATCCTGGANAATCTGGTCTGGTGGGAGGTGTCCTTGCCCATGGCAGGCTGGTTGGAACTAGATGATCTTTAAGGTCCCTTCCAACCTAAACCATTCTATGATTCTATGATAAACCCCCAAACATTAAAAAAAACCCAAAAAACAAAAAACAAAACCAACCAGCCAAAACACAAACCACAAAGCAGTCCTTGTTCTTCAGTCCTTTATTTTTAAATTACTGCAGTTCTTCCACTTACGCCAGTATTCAAAAGCCAGATGAACCATAGAAATATCAGCTACTGAAGAGCACATCTACAATCCAGGAAAAAAAAAAAAAAAAAAAAATTGGATTCTGACAGAGCTCTGAATGATTGAAAGCTGGCTACTTTTAATGCATAGTAAAAGTATTTCATTAAGGCTGAGTGGATACATTTAGATGCACTGTGCATGGATGCTTGTCCATTTTTTAATAAATAAATGTGCTTTGTGCTATTAACTGTTTAAGCACTCACATTTTCATTTCTATTTCATCTTAGCTTTAGTAACTTCGTGTAGTATCAATATTAACTTGATTGTGCAGCACACACATAATATTTCTCTTCCAAGTTTTTGTACTGAACCTACTATAAAATACTTCTTAAGCAGGCATGTTAAAGTTGATGGAGAAATTTTTAACTTTCCCATTACAGATTTTTTCAAATTACTGTTATTTAACTGTGCAAATGTCATGTTGCATTAGCAAAAGTCTGAGTGGTTTTTTTACTTTAATAGAAATAGTATTGAAAACACAGTTGACCATGCAAATTTTGCAGGGTTTACATAAGAGAATGAGTGGTCCTGAAATTTAAAGCTGAGACAGCTTGGTAAAGTGAGCAGAAGACGAGAGCTGTAGATTAACCAGGAGTGTTTTTTTTCTAGATGTTTTAGTGTCCTGTCCTGCATGTCGGTCTGTGACATACATGTATCACTACTTGTTTTATTGAGTGTTGTATCGGTGGGTTTCATGGCATGTCTTTGGGATGACTGCATCTATGCTAAATAGCGCTTTTTAGTGTGATTTAGAAGAGTGTTGTGGCGTGTGCTGCATGTGATCTTGGGAAAGGGAGGGGAAGGAGATATTCTCTCAGCAAGAAATACTCATTTGTCATGTGGTTCTGTGAAACCCACCACCATCCAAGGTCAAGGACTGCACAGCGTCCAGAGATGTGAGTTCTCATAGAAGGGATGCATAGTGCATCAAGACCACGACAGTCTCACACCTGATTAGGCCCCTTTATGTAGGCTGAGAAAACAGCGTTCGTGCTTCTCATTTGCCTTCAGCCTGATATTCAAGAGAAGCCAACCCTGCTCAAACCACACTTCCCACCTGCCGCCCTTTCTGCCACTCCATACTTATCTATATTCCCAACTTTTCCCTCTCTCAGCTTCTCTGCACCACCCCCCCGCCTCATTCCACCTCTCTTCCTCTCTACAGTCTCGCTGTGAAACGCATCAAAGATAGCAGAGTGTCTTTTTGAGGCTTCTTCAAGGAAGGGATTTTTCCACCAGGGTTTCTACAAAGCTCCAACCTGAAAGTAGCTTTTTTGAACAAATAAATGCCAGGCCAGTAACATGTGACTATATAGCAATTCCACGAGATAAAAATCTACAGAAATAGCCAGCTAATGACATAGCAGCAACACTTGAGGAGTAGTGGAAGGAAGGAAGAGATGGAAAGGATCCTCAGTTAGTTTCAACAACCGTGCGGTGACACAGTAGGGACTGAACAGAAAACCCTTGGAGACAAATGCGTTGCATGCACTGCTACAGCATGAACCACTGAGAGAGTTTCCCTAGCATTAGCCACAGCAGACCCACATCCTCTACAAGTTGGGTCACATGAAGAGTATCTCACAATAAGCATTTCCCTGCAATATACATACACACACATTGACATTGTCACACAACTAGAATATAAAATAAATAGAACAGCAGACGCTATCAGCATGTCTACCATGCTGCATCCTTGGTGCCAACTCCTTCTCTAAGGGGAGCCTCACCCGGGCCACGCTGAGAAAGCCTGAAACACAGGCATGCAGAACCCAGCCTCTGGGGAAACACACACACAAAGTTCTGCAGACAGGGCCTCCGCTCTTTGAACATTTGCAAGATTTTGTTGGCAATCTGCAAGTGTGAACAACAACACAAAAAAGAAAATTGGCTAGCACCCAAAAAAAAAAAAATCTGGCAGATAATTTTTTGAGTTGTCATGTTTTCTGTGGGAAAAAGAGTCAGCTCTTTCAAGCTGGGAAAAAAAATACAATTCTGATCAGCGCTTATGAACAGCAGGGAATTCACAATCCAGTGGAAGAGGTGTTTACACCACAAAACCCTTGCCACATCCAGCATTAACTGGCCTGTGCAGAGGCACAAGCAAATCCCTCAACGCTATAAAGCACCTTTTAAGATAGTTTTTTTTTTGCAGCCCCCAGTCTTTAAATCTTCACCGAACCTTAGCAGCACAGACCTTTCTCACCACCTCCTGGGACTCAGGGTTTGTTCCCCCAGGCAATACTATACCAAAGACATTCCCTTGAAACAGCACCTAACCCCCCTGGCACACACCTTGCTCTGCCCAAAAGCAGCCTTTTATCCCAGCTGTTGCTTTTCAGGTCTTTAGGCACAGCTGAGGGCCCTGTGCTTCCCTCCATTAACCCTCCATGTTCGCTGAGGAGGAGCTGCTGCATGCTGCAGCCCAGCTTCCTGACCCATAATCCCAACAAGTCAAGCGTCGTGCTCCCCAAGTGGTACTTCCACCTTTAGGCTAAGGCTTGTTGGCTTTGCTTGATATACTGTGCGTTGACTTTGGAGGTGGGACTGCTACATGCCTAGGCTCCCCTGTATGCGTCCTTTGTTCTTTAGGCAAAGCAGGAAAGGGAAATGTGGCCATTTGCCCACTGTGCCTGGCTGACTGAGCTCCAGCCGATCTGCCTGACACAAGAAGGTCCCAAACAAATGACTGCCGAGTCTGTACTTACCACCCAAATGAGATATGGGTGGCAAATGGCATCAGTCTCACTGTCTGCAATGAGAGCTGACCTGCACATGTGTGGACAGCCTGACATTTTGTGGACAGAAACATGGAAAAGCAGCGAGTTTTTTATGCCACAGAAGTCTTTTATGCCGAGGCATCCATACTTAGCAGTCTGGAAGGCAGCTGGAGCTCAGGACGTGTGAGCATTCACATTGCAAGAGTCTCCTTGCAGTGGTTCACAACATCCTGAAATTATGAACTCCCAGGCTGATGTTTTTCAAACCTAGTCTCTTACTCAAAGATGGATTTTTATGATTTTGTTTTTATTTTTGAAAGCTTGAGCAAGCAAGGGTTTGGCTGTTTAAGATACTTGGGACTGAGGGAGTGCTTTATGATTAGTGGAAGAAACAATTTGTGCCTTTTTTAACAGTTCCAGTGCAGAAATTACTGCGGATAGAGAGTTGAAAGGCAAATCATGTGAGGCAAGATTTGTAGGAAGAGGCAATATCTTTTATTAAACTAAAGAATACAGCTGAAAGAAAAAAACAAAACAGGCTTTCCAGGCATAGGGGCTTGCATACCCAAAAGCGTATCCAGATTTTTGATTATACGATGTCAAATAACTGATAGTACTTCTCCCTACCAATCTGCCCTCGTCTGTCTTTAGCCCATCCTAGCAAGAATATCACTGCATCTTGGAAGGGAAGTCAAGCCTATGGTGATAAGGACAATGTTACCCAGAGGAGTAGAAAACATGCAAACATGGTTGCATTGAGTTGGTCTTCATTTGGCCAAATCACAGTTCCTGGAAAATAATACTTAATTTGTGTGGCATGAAAACGCTTGGGTTTCAATAGTGTGCAGAGAGTAGTCTTTGTGTAGGCAGGGTTCCACACATAGAAATGCATCATTGAAGACCTGCTCTCAAACCCAATAAAAGCAGTTGAAAGACTCGCCAAACTCAGTGGCCTCTGATCCAGGTCCCTGCAACAGCAAAGTCAGTAAGGTGGCCCTTTCCCTTACTTGCACTCTGTGAGTATATGTGTACCTTTCTGTGCTGCTGTTTATCGGTTGTGCTGCAGGCGCGTCCAGAGTCCTCATGAGACCAAGGCCTGTTGTGCTAGATGCTCTACACAAGGATGGTGAGAAATTATTTCAAGCCGTTGACACCCGGTGCTGAGAAAGACACTCAATACGCTGATCAGAGAAGAGCCTACAGCCCACCTACTATTTAAAAAAATTAGGCTCTGATGCAATTGCGGACTCTCACTTAATGAAAAACACGAGGAGACTGCTTTAAGTTTGGCACTACCTGACTTCTGCTAGCCTTTGCAATGTTAATGATTTCTGCCAGTAGCTTCTTTTTCAAAGCAGGATTTCTATCCTGTAGCTATTTTATCAGACAGAGGATGATCAGGAGGTTAAAACCCACATTATTAGCATTAATGACTATTATTATTTATACCCCTGTACAAGCTGCACAAGTATAGGAGAAGAGACAGTCCATTTCCCAAAAGACCTCACAAATCTTATTTATGATAAGGAATTGCAGACCATGTATCAATACTAGGAGAGGAGAATAGGGGAGACGGAGGACAACTGTTTTAAACACAAATCTCTTCTGTAGCTTGGGCAAGGTACTGTCTCCTGGGGCCTGCTTCCTCAGCCAGAAGATATGGATACAGGGGTTTTTTTTACCATAATAAAATAGTTCTGTGGTGTTTGTCTTTGCCCACCCCTCTTCCCAGAAGCATATTAATCTGTGGCCCAAAGCCTGTGCCAATAGTACACAAATGGCAGCATCCAAAATGACGTCCCCCTGTAGATCAAGAGCTCACTGCATTACTGTTTTACAAATGGGGAAACAGAGGCATGTGATGGTGCAATAGCTTTCCCTAAGATCACCTACTTTTATGTCCACAAAGAGCCCTAAAATAGATTCTTAAGTTGTGTTTCACCCAGGGTAGTTCCATTTATTCTCCAAGCAGTGTCATATTCTCCAAGCAGTGTCATCCACCAGTAGAAGCACTTTACTGCCAAAAGAACAGCATCCGTGCTACAGTTTTTCCACTAACAGCAAAGCCAACAAACATTGTGAACTAATTAGACTAGCAGATGTTCCTCTTGTAGTTAACCTCAGAGGTTAACATCTTAGAGAGGGAGAGCAATCCAGGGGTAAATGTAACTTCCACTGACTTGCAAAACTTGNCATCTTCATGGCCCTCCTCTGGACTTGCTCCAACAGGTCCATGTCCTTCTTATGCTGGGGGCTCCAGAGCTGTACACAGTACTCCACGTGGGGTTTCATGAGAGCAGAGTAGAGGGGCAGAATTACCTTCCCTCGACCTGCTGGCCACACTTCTTTTGATGCAGCCCAGGATGTGGTTGGCTTTTACTACAATGTTGCCAGGCCTGAACATTCAAAACAGTATTACATCTGATGTGGAAATCCCATGAGGTCCTAGAAATTCTGGAAAGTAGATTCCAAGTCCTTTCTCTGTCACAAACTTCATGCATCAGTTTAGACATTAGGCAACCTTGGATCAAGCTTTATTTTCTCATTGGTTAAAATGGGGAAAACAGATCACACTGGTGAGAGTATCCTGAAAAACTGCTAAGATGTTCATGGTGAGTAAGGAACTGGAAAGTATATAAACACACATTTAATCTGTACAACTTTTCCCTCTCAGTGCAGAATCTTATTTCACTATGTGCCCTGGAGAGGTTATGCCTTCCAAGTATCTTGTAAAACTGAGACTGCTGCGTTGCATCCCGTGGATCTCGGGGCAAATGCAAGACTGAACAATAACTCCATATCTGGCTATGCGTGATTGCACCTCTACGAAAACTTCACTCGAGAAATCAGTGAAGCAAAACATGGCATATTTTGGGGCTGTATGAGAAGCAAGTTGCTTGTACTTCTTCGACACTTAGAATACAAAAAGCTAAGAGGACCATCTTTCAACTTAAACGGAAGAGATTTGCTACTAAATACAGAAGGTGTCTATGGTTGCCATGAAGCTGTCAGTGGTCACAATCATAAGAAGGTCATAGCAGAGATATTCATAGCTAGCTACTAAATTTATTCAATACTCTTAGGCTCTGTTTAGATAGACTGAAGTTACCCCAAGGTCGAACTTCTTCTGTGGTGCAGACTGTAAGCTTATAAATGCAAGCTCAGGTGTTGACCAGGCATATATTTCAGAGTCCCCAGCGCTCTGTTTGCCTGAACACGCTTGGTGAGTCACTGGGTCAACAAGCATGTTTATGCAGGCATCCAGTTGGCTCTCTGAATGGCAGCCACAGGGACAGGATGCAAATGTGGTGCATGGTCTTTGGTCTCAAGACAAGTTTCACAGCAGTGCAGGCATAGCTTTAGTTTAACTTGTGAATCTCTCCTGCTCCCCGAATGGTAGTTTCCCTCTCCCAATAATAAGCATGTTCTTTATCAGGCTATTGTCAGAAAAGCAGATCTGGAAATTGCATTGTGCTGAACTTTGCTTCAGTATCAACTGAGCTTAGCTTGAATTAAAAAAGAGAAAAGACTGCTCTGAGCTACATCAGGAACTGATTTAGAGACTCTTTTTGCTCCTTCCCAGGTGCTTTTTTTTTGGCCAAACATTGCCTGTCTGAATTGGGAAGTCTGACCCTTCATAGACAGCTCCTGGATGGAGTTACGCAGTTAGTGTGCACCTCAGCAAATGAAAACTTGTGTTGTTTTTCAAGAGAAGATCTGGATTAGGATTGTAATCGATATAACAGAGATTCTAATGGAGGTCCTAAGAACAAATGAACCTTATAACGTTGCCCTGGACCTCCAGAGCCTAGGTGGCACATGCAGACTTTGCAGCCCAACATCAGTCTATGCGGGATGCTACGTCCTAGAATAGGCACTGTGTGTCTTATGGCATCTTTGCTACACTACCAGGTACAGGTCAAGGAAAACCGATCCTCTAATGCTAGAAAAAAGATATTTAGAATATACGGTCAGCCTTTCTTCTGCCCTCTGCACTGAGCAGCTTGGTTTGTTTGTGTGTTCACAGGTATCTTGGCAAAGACAGCAGTACATCAGCCCCTTATTCTGTGGCTTTCTCCCTTACATTTTGCAGGGGTGTTATCTGAAAATAGTCTTGCAGAGGAAGGCAGGGAAAAGAGGCCATCTGCAGCTTCAGCTGTCAGGCTGGTGAAGACAGGGGCAGGGAAGGTGTAGATTTAGATGACAGCTGCCCAGACAAGTGGCAGATGAGTGGGGAACTTGGTGATGGAAAATTGTACAATGGAAATAGAAAAAAAGTAGAACACAGGCCATAACTTCAAAAGAAAAGGAAAAGGATCTGAGCAACCAGCCCCAGTGCTCTCTTATGTTGGGCTTTACCTTGGGTCTCTAAGGCTGTGCTTCAAATGGATTCTGAGCTTTGAGAGGACTCCCACATTTCCTTTCCTCTGATTTCTTTCTAGGGATTATGAGCTGAAACCCCCCTGACATCTTTCCAGTGACCTCTGCAGGGCTTTGATCTGGGATTTCCCTATATTGCTCTGCCTGTCCCAGCTGAATGAGTAGCTCCTCTGGTCCCACAGCTCTACTGAGGCTGGCTGGTGCCCACACTTACAGTGTTGCCATGCTGGTGGCTCTAAACACCTTGCATTCCCAGGGTGCTAGATCCCCCATGGAAGTCAGCCCCATGGAAGTCAGTCTCACTTGCTTTGGAGGACAGAGGGCTCCCAGTTTATGGGTGACTTCTTTCTTGTCTGAACTTTGTGAAACAAAGTGGCAAGAACAGGATTAGGCTCATTCAGAAGTGCTGTCAGGAGCAAGCCTATGACCTTGCACCCCAGCGAGCCGTGATCTTACACTAGGGGATGTGTTGATTAATTGTAGATGGTCAAAGTCACTTGTAAGCCATTTATCACAGTCATCATTAGGTATCATAAGGGACCTGTAAGAGGCCTGGTTGAGAGGGATCACACCCATTTTTCTTCAGTTTTCATCATGTCCTAGTGCCAGCAAGGACCCATGGCTGGATTAACCTCTTATTTACTAAGGCTGAAATAAACAGATGGCCAAATCCATGATCTGGGTACAGGTAGATAGACCAGCTTGCCCATGGTTATTGCCATGAGTCAGCAGCAGAACCCATGTCATCTGAGCCTTGGTAGAACACCAGCAAGGGTACTACTGATGCCTGCTCATGAGTCAAACCCTCAAAATGAGGATAAAGTCCTTGTGCCAGTGACCCAACAATTGAATGAACAATACAAGGTCAACTGCACATCTACTTTGTCACTCTTGACTTCTGGATGCTGCCACTTGTACATTATTGGCATGGGCTTTGGGCCATAGATGAAAATGTTGCTGGAAAGAGCGGAGGACAAAGAAAAACACACACATAACCCCACTGAGTTCTCTCGCAAACCCATCCATAGTAGGCTGCTGTAGGAGTCATGACTCTCAAGAGTCATGAAAGCTACAGCTTCTTATGAGGACAAATGAAAACACTTTATCAGGTCAGGACTCCAAGTGCTAGGGCATGAGTGCTATTGCCTTCTTGGTATGGGCAACCATACCTAAGGATCTGCCCAGCAAGATGCAAAGTGATTTCTCTAGACATTTGCTGAATGGGTGCCTCCACCTGCAACTGAGAAGGCATGCAACTGTTGAGCTTGCACCCAGCACTGTTTCATTCTCCACAAAGGAAAGAAAAATCAGTGAGAGCTGTTGGCTGAATTATCCTACTGTCCTTCATCTAAAACTGCTCTACATACCTAAGTGGCCTCCATGTCTTCACTGGGCTGGTTAGGTGAAAAGTTTGAAGCAGTTCTTGGAATAAACAATCCTAACCATTCCCTGGGACTCTCTGCAAGAAGTTCCTTCTGATGGACACCTGACTAACAATGCCACAGTTTGCAGTCACTTCCGTAAGTGTAAGAGATCCTTCCCCCCACATGGCTGGAGTGCTGCCATG
>VYXH01012480.1:597820-627377 GCA_013397275.1 Burhinus bistriatus | reverse complement strand
AACCTCCCCATGATCAAAAACCACAAAATTCCACTGGCACCAGTCTCTAAGCCATGTGTTTAAAAGGTGTGTTTTCCTGTTCCTCTCACTGTCCTTCCCTGCCGCTGAAGGGATTGAGGAAAACACTACCTGTGCTCCTGATCCGTTGACCAGTCGCCCCAGTGCCCTGAAGTCCTTTTTAATCGCTTTTGGACTACCGATTTTAACCTCATCACTGCCGACATGCACAACTAGGAGTGGATAATAATCAGAGAGCTGTAGCAGACCAGGGAGTTTCCTAGTGAGAGTTTCCTAGTAGAAATGGCTTTTTCTGTCACTTGTGTGAGCAGATTGTTCCAAGTTCACAGAAGGAATAAATCTGCTTTGCTTTCTCTGGAGAAGAACATAATGTATTTTAAGGAAATCAGGATACCTCCCATATACCACCGTCATGTGGCTTTGGGGAAGGGTGTCAGTGATGGGGCATCAGAACTCTGGTGACACCAGGGCCTTCCCTCCAGATTTTGTTTTAAACAAACAGGTACAGGCTTTGCAATGGCACAAAGAGCAGCCAAGCAAATCTCTTCTTTTGTGTTTGTTTAGTTTTGAAAGACTTGCCTGAAGGTTCATTGGCGTTCCCACTGCAGACAGTTTGTGCCTGGGCTTCCTTGCAGAAAAAAAAGGGGGATTTTCCAGGCATGTCAATATGTCCTTGGCTGCAGAGATATCTCTCATATGAGAGACGGTTGCAGTTTCTCCCACTTCATAAACAGTTGCTCCTTATGTATGCACACTGGCGCAGCTTCACCCTGCGGTGTTTAACTGGTGCTGTTTATGATGGTTATATTCTTACCAATTTCTCTGATGTACTCTCACCTTGTCAATACTGTTGTGCAGTTCTCCAGCAAGAGGTTTATCTGATTTTCTCTATCTGTAAGCGTTTTTTCCCCATCGTTTCACAACCGCACTGTCTTTGTCTGCCTGCCCGTCACCAATAATTTTGGAGTCATTGGCCAAGTGTAACCCAAGACAGCAATGTCTTTCTCACAGGTAAGAAGCCCTCATGTGTTTCCTGAAAATCAGTGGCTGGGGGAGAAGCAAGAGTTGGACAGGAGCCCTGCAGAGAAGAAAGGCTGTGGAATGAGCCCAGCCCATACCTCTTCTGCCTGGCCACAGGCCTCTGAGCTCAGTGCTGGGGACAAGTGACAGCACATGGCATAGGTTCAGCCCTGGGGAAAGTCAGGGTGATATTAGAGCACCCTGGGTTGTGCAGGGAGCTCTGGAGAATATGTGGAGGAATAGGGTTACTGGAATGGAGGCGGTAGTGGTTGAATTCTCGCCATGATACTTTAGTGTATCCACTTAGTTTTTCCTACTGCTACTAAACAGTCCTTTGCTTTTCACATAACGGGATCAAGAAGCTTGTTGGAGGAATCTTCCCCAACTCTTGATCTTCTAAAAACTCAGTGAATTGCTCTCCTTGTACACTAAGGGACTTGCAGAGAATGGCTGTCCCCCAGCACAGCAGTCATTTTCCCACCCGTGCCCATGCATGAGGCCCAAGGAGGTGCACCCAGTGAAGCCCACCCTGCTCTGCAGCCTGGGGTCAGCCCCGTGGAGACCTGTGTGGAAGGGACCTTGCGGCATGTAACACATCATCATGCAGCCATGAGCCTCAACCAGCTGTGAACCCCTTGCAAAGTGTGTCTGTGGAGGCTGTGGCCCCTTCTCTAATTGGGTCCCTGTGCTGTCCCAGCAGACACCAGCCTGCCTCTCAGCAGCTCCTAGCCTCCTCTTCAAAGCCCGTACACAAGGCTCACAGAAGCAAGGATGAGCATTGCACACTCATGAATAAGTGTAATTGAAATTCTGTTCATAGCTATTTGGGGAAAAAAAAAGATTGCCAGTGTAATTAAAATGCACAGGGGAAAGAGAAGTAGCCTATACAGACACATTATGTTACGCAGCACCCACCCAGACAAAGGTCTTTGTCTATAAAAAGCTCAAATATATCTGAGATAATTGCTGTTCATTGATTGTGCCTCTGAAGTGGAGTCATTCTGGCATATTCCACCTTGAGGCTGTCTTATACGTTTCTTTGAAAGGGAAAAATTCAAAAGTTCAAGTAAAGACACAAGTTCAGTCAAATATGTGGCAGTAAAAGCTTGATTTACAGCATTAAGGTTACTTTCAGCTGACCTAGCCCTGAGTGGTGCTGGGCAGTTTTGTCTGATCTTGTGTTAATGCTGTTAGCCTGTGTTTACTAAATGATTTAGCACTGAAATGTTGGGAGTTGCCAAATATTTGTCTTCTATCCTTTATGAATATTTGAACAGCTCTTTCCCCAACTCACTCTGAATGCAGAAAAGGGCGTTAAAAGTATCGTACTGCAGTAACGTTACTTTGTGGAGGCTGCAGACCAACAACAATCTCGTACCAGTGACGCCTTTGGCTCTGTACTAAATGAACCAAAAGTAGGAATGCAAAATAATGTGCTTGCATCCTGCTTCTTATGTCCTGCAGCAATTCAGATTTGAAATAAAGAGTTCTTTAATTGGTCCATAGGTTTTTTTTGCTTTCTCTCATTTAAAATATAATAGCATTAAATAACCCGTAGGTGAACCACTTTTATGCTGAAGGCAACACCCAAAAAGGATGGGAACTTGAGTTCAAACGCAGACTCCATCACCGATGTATGAGATGAACTTGAGCATGTCTCCATGGTATGTGTTTTGCCTAGAAAAAAGAAGTGTGAAGTTTTAAATCAATAGTGTGTGCACAAATGTACTAAGATGTCATGAAAGAACATAGATCCCAGAAGTGGTTCACAATTTCTGCATGTAGCCTGCATTACTGCACAACCAAATTTCCTTTTGTCACACCATTTTTTGCGCTCGCTTTTTGGGCTTGCAGACCCCCGAGTAAACAGGCACACCACTCTTCATGCACCCAGGAGTGCAACTAATTTTCAGTTTTAAATGTGATTGCATAGGGACACAGAGATACTACACCAGATTTGATTGCACCCGGCAAGAGCAGTTTGCAATTTTTTACACACAGGTACAAAGCTGAGATTAATTTCCCTGAAAAAAAGTTGACCCATAAAGTAGATAATTTTAAATGTCAGCCTTGCGAGAAAAGCTGCAACTTTTCACCTCTGTGACTTAATCTCATGCATCGTAGGTAGGAAGTAATACACTTTTAGTGTGAAAGGACCATCTCTATTTTGATAGAGCTGCTGGATTTAATAGATCAAGACTTGATTAGAATACATCTAGCCGTCTCCGGTAGGTCAGGGTGTATAATGCTTTATGCTTATTTTTCTTACATTCTAATACAAGGATAAATTCATTTCATCTGAATTTATTGGTAATCATTTACATTTAGTATGTCTGGAAGAAGCCGAGAGTAATGAAAGGAGACACTTTCTCATTCATGATTTGTTTTTAAATATTCCTCATTTCTTTCTTCCTTTTTTTTTCCCCCTCCACATGCTGATATTGCATGCATGGCTTGCTCTCAGCTTGCTATGAAACAAGCTGGGGCAAGCCTTGTAATACGATTCAAATTGTAAATCTCATGTCTTGCATCCCCCAAACACCTCATCTTATATGCAGTCTGGAACCTTCATTCCAGTATCAATTAGACTAATATATCCACCCAGCTCCGATTGGGGTGATGGATCGGCTGGTGGGGGAAATGGAGGCGATTTTCTCAGCTCCTCTGCATTCCCATAGGCATGCAGCATTTGACAGATTGGGCAGAACTGCCACGAAAGAGTCTGACACAGATGGTGTAATTAGAAAATGCGAAGTGCGAGTGTGAAATTTATCTTTGATCAGCACCTCCTTGCCAGATTGTCATCTATGTTAATATGATGATGGCTTCTTGGAGATGGATAGAAGAAAACAGCAGCCTTGAGGAAGAAATGGAGACAGTTCACAATGTAGAGAAGATATTTTGTTTAACTCTGAAACTCAATCAATTTCAACATGTGTAAAATGTGATTTAATGTATTTAATTCATAGGAAAACAAAATGAATCTAAAACTGATACCTTACTTTGTTAGGCCCATAATCAATATGGTGAAATCTTAGTTTTTGTTGGAAGAAGACAGAGATTAATTTTTTATGAACAGTTAAATAAAAAAAATCAATCTATAGCTATAGGCACACTTGAAGCGACTATGTCACTCTTTGTACAGACCTAACGTAATCTAAATATATACAAAAAATCATTGCAGAGTTGCCTGGACAGGTTTAAGGAGTTAGAAGAGATTTTTGCTCTCTAAGCTTTGTATTTTCAACGTCATCCTCTCCAGCAGGCCACGGAGTCTATTAAGGTTCACTATAGAGCACAGAAATGTTTAAATGTTTCATTTTCCCCCTTTATTCCGAAGGAAGATTTTAACTGGTAATTCTTTTTTCTTTAAAAACTGATAAATACTCTTTGCCGGAGTGAAACATTTTGATCGTTTATCAGACGGCTCCAGCTTTCCCAGTAATCTGATGCGTAATGTACAGCAGCAGAAAGGGCTGCCGTCCTTTAGGCGCTCATGAATCAAATGTTGCTCTTCAAACATGAGGAGATTTGGCCTGTGTGAGGCAGGTATAATTTTCCACAGACAGAAACTGAGGCAGGGAGCAGCGAGGTGCAACCTGTCCAAGGTCACCGAGGAGCGTGTGAGGGGGCCGCCGCTGCTGGCGGGGTCCCTTGCCTGCCAGCCTGGTCCCCCTTCCATACCAAATCTGGCAGCCGCTGTGAGCCTGTATTTGGGTGGTGCAAAAGGTTTAAGTTTACAAACCGCTGTGCCATAGTTCATTTTGCTAAAAAAGGCTCAAATGTTCACATGAATGGTGCTAATTTTCAGGAGGGTAAATTAGCATAATTAATGACCAGCCAAATTTGGGGGTAATACAGTATGTAATTAACATTAGAGAGTTCTGTTGTACCACCTGCCCCCACATTTCATTGTTGCAGTGTACGAACTGTACAGGAGGCTATTTTCCCCTTTGCTGCACTGAGCAGAAAGCAGCTTTCTTCATCAGAATAAGCCATTAGCTGTAATGGCATGTAGGTGTAATGGAATGTGCTCGAAACATCTGTGCTGAGAGCAGGGGAGAAATTGCTGCATGCAGTCGTAGGCCTTTGGGGAGCTTGATTAAGGATTGCTTCAGAGAACTTGAGATCTGGCTTGGGATGCAAAAAAGAGAAGAAAGGAAAATAACACTAATAGATTTACGGATGTACTGCAGGGAGAACAAAGGATTTTTAATTTTTTTTACTTCCCTTTATTGCTCTTATATTGCATCTGTTCTCTGTTGGGCTTTCACTTATTGAATTGATCTGGAAAAAAAATGTAGCTCAAAATGCAGTTTAGCAAAAGACATCCTTGCTGTATAAACATGAAAATAGCTTGATTCTTTTTTCCTTTGTTTGCTAATGAAGACCTCATTGAAACCACAAATAATTCTAACAATAAATATTTATTGCACATGACATTTGCCTAAATCTGTTTTCAAGTGATATCTCCTCTATCTGAAATCACGTAAACACACACATTAAAAAAAGCCTGCACATAAAGACAATTCTTGCCTTGTGTTATTTGCATTTCTGGAGTATTCATCTGCTCCTTCTTGTGTTGATTTTTTTCAAGATTTCTTTTAAAATGAATTTGTGATTTGTTTTTCTTCAACTCCATTTGTTTGTGCACATTTTTAATAACCAATGGAATATAAAGTCTCAGTACACAATAAGAGTAATTGCAGAACCACTGGGCTATGTCAGCTCTGGCTATTGACCCATCAAACTGTGAAAAATCTGAAATGCAGTTTAGAGGATCTTAGGCAAGGTGATAGGGAGGAGAAAAACGAAGTTATAAAAGATTATTTTGATGCCATACAAAGAGAAGGGTTAAATGTTTGAAAAATCCATATTACAGAAAAGGCAATTAATGTACTGCATGGGACAGATGTGGATGTATCACACAGAAAATGAGAAACAAACCCGCAAATATTGGGTGGTTTAATGATTAAGTAAATCTTACGCTTTCTAATTATAAATGACAACAAAGCAGTGTGTTCACTGGTATCCATCTTCCTTATGAAATAAGAAGCTTTCTGAGTTGCTGCCAAAAATGCCTTGCAATGAAGTTTAAAATATGTAGGGAGGCAAAAACGTAATAAAAATGCAAAAGCTAATAATATTATGGCGACTGGCATTGTTTACAATGTAGAGCACCTGCTGTTTTCAAAAAAAAAAAGAGAGAGAGAGAAAGAAAAAGTGAAATCATCAAACTGTTCTTAAATGGAAAATCTGGGCTCTCTGCCAATTACACAATG
Source organism: Burhinus bistriatus (assembly GCA_013397275.1). NCBI lineage: Eukaryota > Metazoa > Chordata > Aves > Charadriiformes > Burhinidae > Burhinus > Burhinus bistriatus. Next base: position 621,057 of record VYXH01012480.1, on the reverse strand, counting down.
TGTTTCAGGTGCACTGTAAATAGGAACAATAAAAGGTGCAGGGGAAAGAATCTGAAATGTTAAATCTCAGATACATGAGAATATTATTTGATGATGTTACTTTGAAAGGAAATCTTGGGTACCTTCCAAATTTCTTCAATGTGGAAATAGGTTTAAATTTTTACCTCTGTAAAAAAGTTGTAAAAATCTAATTATCCCTTTAAAAATTTTGATTGAATTAACCCCCAAAAGGAGAAGAGCCAAAAAATCCAGGAAACCCACATGGGACTTCCCTTTTACCAGTCTGTTCTACATGGGAGATGCTTGGAGACTATGGTGAAATATAACAAAACCGAATTCTATGATATAATAATAAAAAGCTAAACCCACACCAGGAGTTATAATTTTGGATTCCAGGAGGCCAGTGGTGAGGTTGAGCTCACTGAAGTCAGAGCAGGAGTTTGATGTATATTTCAGAGGAAAACTCATACTGTCCCAGCACCTTGTTCTGTGTCTTTGGGAACAAATGGTGGCCAAGTCCTTTTTAGGCACTGGATTTGGACCAGTGAAAATTGACATCAGCTGGTTAAAGACCAGTCTCGCTTGCATTTGCCTTGCGGCTCTAGGATTTCAGTTGTAGACAAGTTTTTTTCTAAGTGTAGGGACCAGAGCAGGGATGAAAATTGGTCCCTCATCCATATTATTAGAAGGACAATGGGAAATTATTTAAGTATGTGCTTTCTTTCTTTGGGAAAAATACTTTGGTTACGTGTTTTATTTCAGCAGAAAGTCAGACCCAGTGGATGGGACCCCTTAAGCATGGTCAGAAACCAGTTGTCTGGGGACTCTTTCAGCCTGTGTCTGCGCAAATAAATAGGATGAATTGTGGCCCATCCTCTGACCTCGAGGCCCAGCACAACTCAGCTCAGCTCACACTGCTCATGGCTCAGTCTCTTCTCCCCTAGGACAAGGTGGGCTCGTCCCTGCTGTCTTTGGGGAGCAGCGACTGACCTGTGCACTTGGGCAGTGCTGCTTGGCAAGGGTCAACTCTGGAGACAGTGGTAAGGGTTAAACAGCATGGATCTCGTGGAGCAGTGCTTAAACATGTCCTAAGCCTGTTTAGTTTACTAGTATAGATGTAGCCTTGGAGACCAGAGACCAGATGCTGTGCATCTGCTGCACTCCCTGTAAGATCAGCCCTGATTATTTCCACACCCCATATCTACAGGGAAGGCCTGTAATAAAGCAGTAATCACTTTCCTCCCATCCTCACCTGAACCATGAGCCAGATCTTCATTTCAGTAACCCTTTGATAAATCAATAATCCTTCTATGTGAGTGAAATCAGACATACGATCTTTGTATTACTGTTTCTTTTGGGTCTGATCCTGACAGTATTCTCTGTCATTAGCAGGAACGGGATCATAACTGTTATCAATGGCAGTTTGTTTTTCATTTGATACTGGCAATTATCAAGCTATCTGAACAATGTTTGCGAGAGGCCATTTCTTTTAATAGAAGGAGAAAGTGGGGACACCCTTGGTGCTATCATTTTACCAGGATATAGAATATCAGCTTACTTCCACATGACATCCCTTCCCGTAATTGTTTCTATTTTTACTTCTGTGCCTAAACTGATAGTAGTTCATGGTGAAGAAGCAAGAAAATAAGTATTGCACTTTTCTTCCACTTTTATAATGTATTTTTGGAGCTCATACATACCATGGCAACTTAAAATGGACAAAGTTAAAGTGATACCAGAGAACAGCTGCAGAGCTGAAGCTAGAGTAGGGCTAAGGAGGACTTTGACTGTTATTGCCACTGTACTGATATTCTGGCTTTTTTGGTACAGATCCGAGTGCCAGAAACAGAAGATGAAGGTCTGTCGTAATAGCGGAAGAGGAAGGAATAATATCTGAAAGAAGTCCAAGGACACAAGAAAGTTAGAATGAGGAGTGAGTAGGATAAAAAGCACTAGATCAGCTCTGCATACTGGAGTTGTTCAGGAGTTTTTTCCCCCCATATCAAGGAAGGTCATTATCTAGGCTGATAATCCAGTACACGCTGAATACAACAGGTTCTGGGTGGCCCTGCTTGAGCTGGGGCTTTGGACCAGATGACCTCCAGAGGTGTCTTCCAACCTCAACCATTCTGTGATTTTGTGAACCTAAGACAGCACCTGTTCAAGGCGATTTGAAAAAGCTTTAAGTAGTTTAAAGCACTACAAAAGAAGCGGTTTGAAGTATATATCTCTCCTCTGATGGATGGGGCTGAAGTCTTTTTCGTCTCTGATCCCTCTGGTTAGGTCAGAATGGTATTACTCCTCTTTGTCTAATGCCACCATCTCCAATGACATCCAAATAGTGTGAAATGCAACTGAAACTCATGGGTGATGCTGACTCCACTAAATTCAGCAGCCAAACTCTCTGTGACTTTATTAGGACTGATATTTTTATTCTTTGTTGAATGAATGATTTTTCATTCAATGATGATTCTTACATTTAGGATAGCCACAAGCAGGTATGTGGGAAGCCCTTCCTGAGATCACGCCTAAACTGACGTGCTGTAGAATGGCTTTGAAATTAAATTCTTACAGCAAACTCTGCAATTTATGGGAGATGAATCCAGCAGCACAGACAAAGACTATATAGATTGATAAAGATGCATAACTCTTCCTATACTTTCTTGTAAGTATCAAGTACTTTATTACAGTGCAAATCTAATTTCCTTTTAAGTTTTCCAGAATGGTTTGAGTAAAACTAGCCTCAAGAAACATGACAAATTTAGATCTTAAATAATTTATGTTTGAAGACAGATATAACCAAAGATCAGACTTTTTATAGGTACCATAAGCACCCAAAGCTACGGCATAGTTAAAAACAAGAAAAATTTTAGAACCATCTTCCAGTTACTTGGGCTGAGCAGTGTGTGAGCAGTCTCGTCTAATCATCTTACAGTTGGTTTAATGGCACCATCCTTCTTAACTATTATATCCAAACTGTTCTTCTGGAGATAGGGAATAAGAACATGGGTCAGTCAATTGGAGCCCCAGTTGGTGAAATTTTTGTGCTAGTGATTTCAGGTCTCACATCTGGCTAGCTTAAAAAAACATAAAACACAATGCAGAGGCAAGCTGCAGATCATCCATACTGAATGACCATTGAGGTCTGAAAAACTAATATCACTATTCCAAATACAAACAGTAATACTAAAAGCTTGTTAAAATCTGTCCTGTTTTTAAAATTGGACACAGACATATATCTAAAATTCATGGTTAATTTCTTAAGATTTGAATTTCTTTTTTTTTTTTCAATCAAACCAACATATCTTACTGCTATAAAGGAAAAAAGGAGTTGGGAAAAATTCAAAGTGCATTTTCCCTGGGCTTCAGGTTTATTTTTTCCTTTAGTCATTTACCCAAAAGAAAATAGTTTAATCAGTTCACTGTTCCTGAAAGCCAACTGGAGCTTGTTGCCCTCCAGAAAAGCACAGGAGAAATCCAGAAAGTCCCCTGAGGTCTTAAACTCCCTGCTTGTCCTTGAACAATCAGGACACCAAGTTATATTCCTCTGAGTAGCTGATCACCTGGCATGAAAGGTGTGCAGACCACTTGATGGCTTAGGTCTATGTCCATGATAAGAAGACAGTCTGACTTCCTGCTGCTCCAAGCTGCTGCAAGAGGCGTGAGAGCTGTGTATTCCCCCACTGTAGCTATTTATTCTCTTCTTCTAGACAAAGACTGTCTTCCACAAGAAAAAATAAGCAACAGAGAACCAACAGTTAAACTTCACAGTACAAAATGCAACTAAGCCAAGGGAGCCTTGTAAAATAAAGCACAGCAACACTGAGACCATGTCTTCCCAGATACTGCAGCAAGCCGTAACAGCTCTTCTTCAGGTTCAAAACAGATAAGACCAAGGGTAATGGCAAGAAAACTACTGGGACATATTGGTGATGTTGCCTCTCTGTAACCACTGAATGACTTACTGTCATCCTTCATCATCCTTCAGCAGAAATCTTCAAGAAAGCCTGATTTTTTTGTTAAGATTTTAAAACTCATGTTCTTCAAAGGAAGATGTATTCTTTATCATGTGCCCTTGAGACTAGATCAAGTGGCACTTACTTTCTTGAAACAACTACAGCAAAAGAATTGTCAGGCTCACGTGGATGGTGTTAGTATTATTTAATCCACTGGTTTACAGCATAATTCATAGATTTTAGGGTCAGTGGACCAACTGTGATCCAATCAGGTAACTGTTCAGCTATGGGGCTACCTTCGCATCTGTTAAAAGAGAACATGCATCAAACTGGCCAGTATTAATGGAGAAAGGCACAAGTGGTCCTAAAAGAACCTGTGCCTAGTTTTTATCATTGTGCTTGACTGCATTAACATAGAACATAAAATTTGACCAGATATTTCTTACATCAAGCCCATACCTTTCAAAGGAGCTATGGCATCTTCTCTTGAAAGCAACCCAGCCTTCTCTTCAAAATTTGAAGTAGTAGAAAATTCAACTCATTTCTGATGCCTTGGTTCAAAGGCTGATTGTTCTTACTATTAAAAATTGTATCTTCCTAGATCTTTACTCCTTAAATTAAGCACTTTTCTTCAAGTAACCTCCTGCCTAAACACATACTTACACTCTGACCAAACCAGCCCTTACCCTTCACTTCGGGAAGCTACCCAGGTTGAGCTTCTCTGCAACCACCACCTCCCTCCAACAGATCCAAATTACCTTGTGGCTCTTTGTCTTGTTTTTTGTTTGGGTTTTTTTTTGTTTTGTTTTGTTTTGTTTCGGTTTTGGTTTTTTTTAACATGATTTGACAAAAGAAATAGTACTGTAAAGATAGTCTTTATGATGGGTATCCCATAGTATTTACATCCAGGGATTTCGTTTGCTTTTTGCACTCTGAGCACATGCTCAGCCAGTTATCCACTGTGACTCTCCCCGTCCTTTTGTAGATCTTCTCATATTATTCTTTTATGCTACTGGTTTTTTAGGCGTAGGAAAAACAACTTTTGTTCCCCCAGATCACTGATACACAACAGGTTTGTGCTATCAATTTGAGTATCCAGGGTCAGATGGCGAGACGTTGCAAGTGGAAGGCCTTTAACTCTGCAGCGTGCTTCTTACCCCAGACTGACAGATCTTGAGCTTAACCTTCAAGGCCCTTCTGCTCTTCTTGCCTGAGGGCTGCTGCGGGCAGCAGTTGTACTTTAGTATATATATGAATCTATTAATGCGGTTACACCCGTGTGTTAGAGGTTCTGTCGCCATCTCCACACAACTCAACCCCAACCCCTCTGTGGTGCCGGCTGGGTTGCTGCACTGGAGCTCCCTGCCTGGCCAGACCTCCGGGGTGTGCATCCACCCATGGGCAAGGGTGACAAAAGCCTCCTGCAAGTGGGGGGTAGTCACAGCAGGGAAGAAAAAAAATGTCATCACACATGTTGGCGCACAGCATTTTATGGCAGAGCTTGTCACATTTTACTGCTTATGTATGAACATCCTCACTGCATCACATCAACAAAACAAGATATATTTACTTCCCCTTATCCCACATAAATAACCCTCTGGCTAAAATATACGTTCACCCTTAAAACACATTGCAAAATACGACTGATTTCCTTTGGAAGTGCTTCTTTGAAAGTCTGATTTTTGACACATCTTGTTTCACTGGTGTAAACATGCTAATAGTGCTAATGTCAGAAAGTTTATTGATTTTAATTCTTGAGATGGAAAAAAATATATAAAAGTTCTGTTTTGTGCTCTGGGTAAATAAATCAGCATTGTGTTTCTACTTTGCAGCCAGTGAACCATGCTTTATGTTAAACTCTTCCTACAAATATAGGAACGTGAACAAAGCTTAGTAGTGGAGAGAATACACAAATTACCTCCAGCCTTTTAGAGGCACAGTAGAGGCTTCAAACACTGGAAGACACATGACTAATGCATCCAGAAAACCCTGTTTCAAAATAATGATCCCAAGCTTTGTGTTAACTAGTGTAACATTAGATAATATTCTTCAAAGCATAACGGGGTAAGACACGGCTTGTTCATGTTACTCCTCAAGGAAAACGAACCTATTTCATGCTTACATTCTAAACTGGGGGCACACACATATGGGCACACACACATGCACACTCACATATATGCATATATATGTATATATTTAGACAGATGCTTTTGCAAACAAACCAAAAAAATTAGTGGATATATGGCCCTTAGCTTCCTCCCACTATGAATGGTCTTTTCGTTAGTCCACTGAATAACCATTTGTCATGGGCTTTACTGTACCATGAAGTTATGATTAATATTATGGCTCATGTACAGCGGGTTGAAAGACCACATTCATTTTCAAAGTCACGTTGCATTGATTAGAATTCACTGCAGGTTATTCAAATAACGATCCTCTCTTTTCCCAGGAGAATCTCCGTCTGATTTTTCTTTATCCTCATTAAAGATCCCAGGTGCAGACAAAGCTTTACATACTTCTAATTTGCATTATCCTTGGGAAGGAGGTAATTCACATGCCTTCAGTATATAGCACTTGTTTTTGTAGTTTGCTCTTTCCTATCTGTCTATTTAAATAAATCAAGAAATTTAGCCTTTATAAACCCTCTGACAATAGAAAATGCCAAATTTTATTATGCTTAGTAATGAGCACATGTATTCTGAAATATCAGTTATAATTTAGATTAAGTGAAACAATTTTTTTCTTTGCTCCTCATCACGTTTTACTTAAAATACAATCTCTGCTCACTCTCTCAGTGATGGGAGAAGGTAAATTTTTAAAGCAAAGATATAGATTTCATATCAGCCTTTGACTGATGTAAGAATATCCCTCGGCAAACAGTCTGTGGAAAATCATTGGCAGGATTTGATAGTCTTTTTCTTTTTCGCTGGTTGTGTATAGAACAGTGAAAGTACATAACATCTATAATTGCCTGGTGGAACTTAACAGTCCCATTAACCCCCAAAATGCACCACTTGCATGGATTTCACATCTGGTTTCTGAGGCATAAGTTGTGTGGGCCTATATTTTGCAACAAAATAATCTGTCTTGGACTATTTTTATCGCGAGCCTTTGTGTAATGAGTTTAGCCTGAAGCAGACTGACAGCATTGTTGACATTTCATTGAGTTTCCATCCTCAAGAGAGAGGAAATTTTAGCTAATTAAATAATGTTATAGTGTCTTAGAAACTACAAAGGCAACGGGAAACCACACAGCAGTCATACTGTATTTGTTAAGATCACTTGTGTATTCCTGAGGTTTTATTATGCAGAAGTCATTCTTCTAACAGTCTTTAAAGCAAGTCATACATTAGATAAGCTTTTCATAACTCATCCTTGATAATAATATTTGTAAACTGGTTTATGTATATATGAAATGAAGCCAAATGGGGGGAAAAGCTATTGGAGAAATACTGAAACAATTACTACTTTTCGTCATTTCATCACAAATGGCCAGGCAGCGTTACCCATGCGTGCTGGGGGCAGAGAGAGAGAAAAGACCCTTTCTCTGTTCCTTTGTGGCTACTCAGGGAGCAAAGCTCTTCCTCCACACCATGGGGACAAGGGAAAAGGCCAGGGAAAAGATGGGGCCAGGCTTATTGGAAGGTTGGTTAGTGTGATGCAGGTCCCTTTGGGGTGGCAGGCAGTAATTTTGGGGAAGGATGGAGGTGGTGAAGCCAGCGGGTTTCTCTCACCCCTGGACCGCACGCTCCGGTGGTCATCTCAGCAGGAGGCAGGAGATGCTGCCTGTCCCCTTCTGACACCACATGCGGTTTCTGCGGGTGATCAGCTGCTGACAGAGAGCAGCCACCTCAAATTAAACTGAAACAATGGGCAAATGGTATCCATCATGAAAGCCTTGAGGTACCTTCCCTGGCTTTCCACCAACTGTTTCTCTCCCTGACTACAGCTGTCTCCAAAAACTGGTGTCAGCTCTGGTGTCCTCAGGTCTTGTGGCAGTGGCGGGTTTGGTGGAGCACCAAGAGCACACCAGCTCAGCCTTCAGGAAGCACAGGGTTTCACCGTGGGCTTGGGCTAACAGGTAACCCACTGCTGGAACACACCTTCACCCCACCCAGAGCTCCCGACTGTCAGAAGAAGAGAGAAAGAGTAAAACTGCTGCCGAGCTCAGCATTTCGATCTGATTTACCCAGGCATGCTTGCACACTATGATGAGAACATTGCAGAAAATTTGAAAAGTTCAGCCTAATCAGAACAGCAGGACAAATCATTCCCCTCAGCTCCATCCCAAGTGCGTGGCACAGCAGATAGGCAACCGAACACTAGTTCAGCTCACCATTTCTACGGAAAATGAAATACATTAATTGCACTCCTCTCTATGTGCAAAAAAGGGAGTCCTTTGTTTTAAACAGCTTTACTTCTGGGGTGTGGAGGGCCCCCACCTTCAACCTCTTGCCTTGCTTCACACCCAGCATCTGTGATTACCCTGGAGGGTGTTACACTGATGGGTGCTCAGGAAATGTGTTTGTATAATAAAAGTCTCCAACGGCCTGCCATACCAGGAAGAAAAGAACCTATTTCTATATTAATTATTTAATTTCATTTTTAAGATGTCGGCGTTTCCTGATAAGTGACCATTTATATATCTTGTTTCATGACTTAAAACGATTCATGGTATTACAGACTAAAGTACAATATACAGGAAATACTGTTGCTGAAGAAATGAATGGTTTTCTTTGCATTTTCTTTTCACATACAGAGTGTTACTTGCTGGTAATTTAAACTAGTGGCCACTACAATGTGTCCTTCTAAGTTTGCAGCTCATGATAAGGAGATTTTATATTTGCATAACACCTTTCAACCTGGAAGAGTGAAGCACTTAAAAAAATTAATTTAGCATTATAATCTGCCAGCAGTGGTGATTCACCCACCGTGCTGGCAGTGAAGAGCAACTCTGAAATTGTCCCTGTGAATCAGAGGCACCAGCCAGCGCTAAAATACTCTGGCACCCAGAAGGGCTGCTCGTTCCCCCGATGGGGTGCGTGCGCACCCCTCTGTCTGTGCACCTGGGGGTGGGTGTGCTGAGGAGACATCCCCATGTTGACACCTCCCTCCAGATGGACCTTGGGTCTTTCCCTGCACATGGCAGCAAGCTGAGGTTCCAGCTGTGCAGAGGCAGAGAGGAGAGCTCAGGAGCACACCGTGAGCCCCCCAAAATCTTTATTCTCCCATTAAGCCTCAGGGAGTCTGAAAGATTTTATTAGTCTTAATTACGTTTTCGCTGGGATCATGAGGTCGATGGGCTCGGCGAGCTTTTGTTTTTAAGAACCTAACTTGCTTGCCAGGCGAGTTTTCCCAAGCTCTCATTTTATTGTGGTTTCCAGCAGGGGATCTTGTTTCAAGGGATATGATCAAAGTAAAGGACATTTCTTCTGGGACTTATTTTACATAGATTAGATCTCATTATGCAACTTGCTCTTTAGTCTATATTCTTTTTATAAGCTTCTGGCTATATGAATGAATTTTACATAGTAAAGTGTGAATTTATTATAATGAATACACTTTCTGAGTGAAAGGAAGGCAAAATACAGCATAGTATAATACATTTAAGCTTTCTTATCAACAACAAATTTTGACGTTGCAGCAGTTTAATCTTATCTCAAACGAGGTTGCTGCACACTAATTTCCATGCAAATTTTCAGCTGTCTTTTATTTCATTTTTAAATAAAATTTAAAAAAATTATTTGCTGGAATTGTGTCAAATTTTACATTTCCTTCCTACATATATTTTTTAAGCCTTCTTTCAAAGGCATGCATGATTTTTTAAGGTTTTAAGATCTGCACTTGATTAAGTCATTACAACTTGACACCTTGAGAGTTCCACTGAGGTGGGAATTTGTGATAATGTCCAGTAGCTCTTTCTGAGTACAAAATGCTCTGGATTAGACCTGTCAGACAATCTCTAATAAGAACAAAAACTGAAGAAATTAGAAGTTAACACAGAACAGATCTTAGCGTACATAGGAATTCCTTTCCAGTGTTGTTAGGCTTTAGGAGCTTGCAGAAGTGGGAAACTTTGTTAAAAGCCTCATTCTCATAGCATACAAATAAGAACAGATTTTTCATTTTATACTTCTGTATTGTGTATCTATCAACAGTTCAATTTAATCTGAAGCTTGTGTCAATGCGTGAAAAGAATATGTGTGCCCACCCAATATTTATGTAAATGACTTGATTTTATTTGCTGAATTTCCTCGTGTGAATAAGCAGGAATGTTTTTATTATCTTACAATTTCACCTGATTTAAAGCTAAAATTATCAGGTGGACAAGAATTTAATTGTCAAATGGAAAAGTTGTGTGTATTTGGTTGTTGGTTGAATTTTACAGCAACATACTCTCACCTTTCCAGTCATTTATTTGACAAAGTTTCTCAATGCAAGCTAAGATCTTAGAAATAAATTCAGTCATTTAGACTCCTTCTCTATTGTATTACACAAGTGAAAAGAAAAAAAAAGCCTTTCTTTTCCTGTGAAGGACAAAATTTAGCTGAACTTGCTTCTGTCAAGTCACTAGAATGAGCCATTGAGCTAGAAAAGGTGTAAGCAGTCTCAAGATCTGTCCTCATAATTGTTTGTGAAATTTGCTACAGCTAAAAGACTTGCTTCACTTTAGGCTGAAATACTGAGGGCAAATTAGAGCAGGATATCTAGAGAGTTTGTACTCCCATTGATGCTGTAGTCAAGAAGCTTCATGTATGGGGAATGGGTTTTTCACAAGTATTCAGCCTCCAGCTCCCTCTTGACCCACTGAATTCAGTGCATGATGTAGCCACCATAAGCACTTCTGAAAAACCTACACTTACATTTGTAGGGACTACTGCCCTACAGCAAATATCCGCACCTGAGATATACTAATCGTATGCAGCATGTATCCACTATTTCTTCCCCATATCTGGTTAATTCTGGTATGAAACACATGCAAAAGCTTATGTACAAAGGGGTTAAATTCATGCCAACATACTTAATTGCAACCTTATTTACAGCCCATAAGCAGCTATTATATGTTTTTCTCAGGTTATGATTCACAGTTTATGCATCTTTCGTTTATCATAGCATAAGGCAGAGTCCCAAGAAAGGAAGGTTTTTCAGTTAAATGGTTAATTAAGACTTGGAGATTTTTATTTTTTTTCTGATCAATGCAAGTCAAATTCTCAGTGCAAGTGGTTGAATCATCTTCAGAACTCTGATCATAATTAAACCACAAGGAGGCTGTTATGATTAAACGTGGGAAGCTGAAAATATGTGAACCATAACAAAGGATCTGAATTCACTTCAAGCTTTGCATAAAATGCAGTTTCAGATTTTTTTTACCTTAGTATTAAAAAAGCTTTCATCCTGTACCTTCCCTTTTTTTTCAGAATTTCTTCCAAATTCAGTTACATTTCTCATAATTAATAATAAATTTTGCACAGGTAACTGTTATCTGGCTTTCCTAATTTGTAGAAACTCCCTATGTCCTTTGTCCAAACAATAGTCTTCTTTTTCTTTTTTATTAAAAACACAGAATTCTAATGGATATGCTTAACCTTTAACAGTTACACTTACTGTATTGGTAAGTAAATATTTCCCCAAATGACTTCCTCACAGCTGTATAATCCATACACAGTGTTGGTAGTCTACAATAGATTTCTAAAATCTATATTCTTTATTGTGTTCTAATTCTTTATTGCGTTCTAATTCTTTATTGCTACAATAATTTCTGTTTCTGTCTTTCTAATTAGACTATATAGCTTTTACAGAATAGCTTTTACACAGGATATTTGTTTTTCTGTTCATGTAATTTAATCTTGAATACTTGTAATTACAGCACGTGTACCTAAAAAGGACCAAATTCTGTTGGCTCGCCTTGGCAAAATTCTCTTTTTAAAACAATGAGTAGGAAATACAGGATTGTGTGAACAATTATCTGAAGCAATATCTATTTCTAAACCAAAAAATCCCCAAAGATGGTCTATACTAAATTCTTACGGTTAGATCAACCTTTCTAACTTTGAGAAATTCAGAGTGCCAGGCTTGATTGACACGAAGTTGCACCAGGTCTGAACCAACGGCATCTCCAAAGCAGGAGTGATTAAACCTGTACGGGGTTTTGGTGTTCACATCTCTCTGCTAATGGCAACATCAAAGAGAGCAGGTTGGAAGACATCCCCTCTATGGGCACAGCCTGAAGAGAGAAGATCCTCTTCATTCCCTGTTTCCCATCCTGGCTGGAGGGGGATGGAAGTGCATAATCTCTGCTGACTTGTGGTAACCAGTAAAGCCCAGAACCAGGACTTATGTGCTGGCCTAAGGTCTCCAGACAGTGGCTTCCAGTTGGAGTATTAGAATCATAACAAGTAGACAGGGAGGGCAATTCCTTAGACGAGAAAATGCTGCAGGGAGAGAGATGTGTGAAATGCCATCTACATTTTTGAGTCAGGTGCTTCATTTTAGTCCTTTTTTACATATCTGAGTAAGGCTCACATTCATTGCCCAGAATCCCCTCCAGGAAAGTGGTAGCTCAATCACTCTTCAGAGGCAGACTGTGGCATAGGCTTTGCCTGGAGAAACAACTACCGAAGGAGGACTGCAGAAGGGCACCCTGATGCTCAGTGCACCAGCCTGAGCAACAGATCACCTAGGTTTGAGGTCCTCTTTTTGCTGTTTCTACCTCTGTTGCAGAAGCTTCCTTTTTGTTGAAGGTAAACCATTGAATAGAAAGAACTGAAAATTTCCCCGACTTAAAATAAGGACCAGAGAAGACAGGCCATGACTGTGTAAGAGCATGTACCTGCATAAAGGTAGGTGCTTCAGCAGTCTGAGAGATGGGAAACTTTGATGAGTTGCTCATATACTTCCTAAGCTTCATCTTGACACTAATTGAGTGTCCTAAATCCTCCCTCAGATCTGGCTTTTGGTACTTTCATCAGTTGTGGGCAGATCATTCGGTCTCAACTTGCTGAATCCAGCCCTGTACCTCTCACTTAAGGAAAACAGCCACTAATATTAATAGGAGTTTTGCCTGCATGATCCTACCTGTAATGGGATGGCAGTCTCCATGCCATGGAAGTCCCTGAAACAGCGTCTCCCACCCACCACCACCTTCTTACAGCCGAGGGATGTGCTACCACAGTGCAGCTGGCTTTCCTCAGTTCAGGTTCAGGAAGCGACTCTCTGCAAGCCAGAGTAGTGGGGTTTGTTCACTGTATTTTATATCACAATGGACAACATAACAAGGGGGAAATAATTGTATTGTTTTTCTGCTAAGTGGGAAAGAAAAGGAAATGGTATTCCAGAGAGCAATAAAATGAAAATGAATTTATTGCGGGAATATAGTGGCTAGGAGATTTTTTCACATTTTAATGAATAAATGACATTTCCATCCACTAAAAATAAAAAGTACATAAGTAGTATTTACCTGCAGATCATAGCATAGCATGAAATCACAGAATTCTTCCTTTGTAAGAATCCTGACACAGTGATCCCATTTTGCAGGAAATCTTTAATTACATTCAGGGCTGCTTACCTTTAGTAATGAGAGCCAGATCTTTTTCCAGTTAAGCCAGCTGCAAACCTCCTAGTTTTTTCTGCCATCAGAAAGAGTAAGTCTCTAATCCATATCACAAGTATGCATCCTCATTTAGCTGGGTCTAGATGTAGAACTGGTTACTGTCACAGTGAGTGCTCATGGTCAAGGTTCAAGTAATGGCTAATGCTCTAAGTGAGGCTACACATAAGTGCATTTTAGTTCTCAATGCATTGTCCTAGTTGGTGAACACAAAACAGCTCCCTAGCCATTTAATTATCTGAGATTATAATGATCCTAACTTTGAATAGGATTTTCTGCCACACCTTCTGGTTTCTGAAAAGCAGTATCCCTGAAGCAAAACCAAATTTTTCCTCTTTCCTTTTTGTATATTTTTTCTATTTCTAATTTAATTCAATTTTTACAGGTTTATTAAAGTGTTTTATATCTTCTGTTTCTTCACAATGCTGGTTTATATTTAGTTTCCCTTTTGGAAGCGTTAAACATATGAAAATAGGGTGCACACACATGAGGGGATGCTTACTCATGCAAATAATCCAATTGAACTCGTTGAACTTCCTGAAGACAGCATTACTCATGCAAGTAAGTGATTACAGGACTGTGTCACACAATGAACAGTGTGGGCCTGATTATCTTCTCACCTACACTGATTTTACATCATTACGGTTCCACCGACTCTAACGGAATTACTCTTCATTTTCCCTGATGTAAGAAAATTGAGATTCACGCACTCACTTAAAAAACTTACCTTGAAAATAATGATGGCTGAAGAGATGAATCATTTAGCTACAACGCAACAGAAGTAGATCCGTAAGTGCATTTCTGCTAAGATCTTGCTATTATCCAAACCCATCACGGAGCCTGATCCCTGTCTGACTGGGGTTGCAGAGGGCTTAGAGTTTGACACGTAGTGCTCATTCTTAATTCTTCCTGACCCTGGAGATCAAATTTACTTAAAGTCCCAAGAGAAAGGTGAGGCAAATGTTACTGCATTCACTTTGTGCATAGCATAACACAAGTATAAATGGGATTAATTTAAAATATTTTCAGATGCTATAAAATATGTGTGTTCTGCAAACACTCACAGGTGGCCAAGACCAAAGATCCTTGAGAGAATTATCAACCGAATCATGGAAAACGTGCAGAAGTAGCACACAAGCCCCTCTTTAGACAGTAAAAGTATCCTAACGAACGGCAGTTAAGTTTTACAACCCACCAGAGAGCTTACTTGCATCAGTTTTCCTTAGTGAGCATCTCTATGGAAAGAATTTCTCTCCCTTCTTACAGACACTTTTTTACACCAAAGAGAATAGGCATTTCCCAAAAACCATAGGGGGCCGATTCTGATTCTGCATTCACTTCTCAGAATTCTCCATTTTAATAACTTAAAAATTCAACTTCATATGTTTGCCAAATTAAAAACTCCGACTCTCCAGCATGATTGCTTTGATGAATTGAGCCCTTCTAGTCCATTTAACATGAAATAACAGACTTGTGTTGATGGTGCTTTTGTTCTTGATAGTAGGAGAACTTGTTACTGAAAAATTAGCTACTCACCCTTAAGCAATCGCTAACATTCCAGTTCCTGGATATAAAAATGAAGAAAGAGCAGATGGAAACAAACAAAAATTGTATTAATAATACATAACAAAGCTATGCCTACAAATGCTATTTCAATAGGGGAAAAAAATAGGAAAACTATGGTTTTCGTTGGGTCTTAATGTATGTATCCCTCTCTAATGCTTCCATCTTCAAGTAGTTCTGTTTTATTGACACAACAACACAAATTGCAGAAGTAAATTGAATCACGGGCTCAGAATGTAAAAATCAATGAGAAATAATTTTGTAGCACTAAAGTGAACAGTGTAATGCTAGGTATTCATTTAATTAACCATGAGCCTTTCCACATAATGCACAATCATTGCCAGCTTTTCAGCTCACGGTTATTCCAGGAATAATGGGTTTGGGATTCATCTTTAGAAAACCTGCATTAATATTTGAAAGCATTTAAATCCATTAGTGGGTCATCTGAACACTGCAGGTCACTTTTACATTGCTAATTGAAACAATAGTAATGGGTTATAATCTACTATCTAATAATGCCTGGAGTGTTTTACCGCTTTTATATCTGCAGATTCCAGGAAATATGTAAATTTGTTGCTGAACTGTTATAAAATATGGAAATTTAAACTGCAAACATGAAACTATTTCTTTTTATAAATTAAAAAATCCACACACACAGCATTAATAAACTGAAGAGTTACACTATATTTTGATGTCAGGATAAATTCCTTTCTATAGACCTTCCAGTGTTCATCGCTTCTGCGCTGTAGGCTCAACATCTGGCATTCACATTTTCAACATTGCCATTAGGAGAAAGTGAATATCATTAAACCAGTGAGTAAACAATCATGTCATTGTTTCCATATGCAAGCTATACATTGACTCAGTCTGCTGTGTTCTGACAGCACTGTGTTTTGTTGGGGTTTTTTTCCCCTCCATGAATTGATGCAATCATTTTGGTTTTCATGGGATTTTCTGTAATATACCAACATTTCTCCTGCATGTGGAAGTAACCGTGCCATATGGAAGTATGAATTTAGGGTGGGTTACGCTTAGTTTTGTGCTGCTTTCCTTTTTTTTTTTTTTTTCTTTAAATTAAAAGGTACTGAAAGGTAAAGTTGCTTTACGAATCTTGCAGATAATTGAATAGAACACAAATTGATACTTAAACCCTCATTTTCGTTTTTAATTAAACAGGCATCTTGCACATTTACCTGCATCTTCATAGGCTTAATTACAGTCTGATTGGGCAAAAAGATCCAGAGAAGAGCATCTCATTACATCTAGGTAGGCTGCACTGGCAGGAATGTGTGGTATGTGTATAAGAGGAGGCATGTGTGTAAGTGAACATGTTTAAATAATTTACTTGGTTAATAAAATATGGATAGCATGTTTGAGGGAAAATTGTGGATCATTACATCACCTTTGCCCTCCCTAGTGGGAAAAAAAAAAATCAGGCTGTAATTCGGTTGATGGGAAAGAATAAAAAAATATATATTGTGGGTAACTTTTTTACACAAACCCATTAAACTGGAAACAATTCTATATTCAGCAAGGTAAACAAAATTCTTGCTTCCTAGTGACATGTGTGTTGCCCTAACATGTGCCATTCTGTTTGGAAAATAATGAGTTTTGTGGGTGAATAAACCCCACAGCTTTTACCACTAATTCCACAGTGGTGTGATATTTGGTCCTCTAAGAACACAAAGCATCCAAACCTCCCTTCTCGCTTTGTTTTACAAGGGTAAGGGGGATGCAGACTGGATCTTATTCTGTAGGTTCTGTTTTGAGGAGATGGTGGTGTTGCAAGAAAGCTCTAATAATTTAATTAGTATATTTTTTAAACAACAGCTATTGATCAGTGTTGTCAGCCACTGTCAGAGGCAGAGTCCCTCCTATTCAGTGTCTCTCTTGACATGCAAGGAGGAGGAGGAGAAGAAGGAGAGCATATAGTGTTTCTCTCCAGCTGACTGGTGCGCCTCTCCCCAGTAACTGCTCTCTGTGACAGAGTCCACCAGGTAGGTCTAGCAGAGGCAGCAGGGCCTCAGGAGACAGAAAACCTCTTCCAACCCCAACAAGAAATAATGCATGAGCAGGCACGTCAGCGCTGTGGAGTGAGAGCCCTTCTGTGGTTTGGGAGGGCTGCTCTGCCACAGTGATACGGCTACAGTGAGAGAGGGGCTAGTCCATCAGGATAAAAAGAATATCACCTCTGGTTTTCATTGCTATGCAGGGTTTGAATTAAAATAATCTACACTGGTCAATGATAAAGATATTAAAAAGGCAGTTGTTAATTGAATTTAAAAAATATGCAAAACAGGAGGGCTTTAATTAAGTAGCAGAAGATGCTCATGGGTAGTCAGTCTCAGCTCTAGCTGGTCATATTCTAGAGTGGGGTTGAGAAGCACCCGCTCTGAGCCAAGAAGAAAGCTATCCACAGAGAAAGAAATTACCTAGAGCTACAGAAGATGCAAAATTCCCAAGATATTACCTATCCCTCTCTAGCCTTTCACCAGCATAGGCCAATCCTTTGTAAACCCACTTGTGACTCTACAGTTCCACGGGGAATTAGGGAGCCCGCGCTGCCTCTCTACCTAGCTCATATCTTCTCTAAGAACACCTTGGATTAGCCAGCCAAAACCCCAGAACCTGGAATATGGTAGTTGTGAATAACATAGGTAGATGCTGGAGCTATGAACAAATATGTTTCCTTTTGATTTCCAATATATCATGTAAGACAAATCACGGACCATGCACACAGGCAGGAACTGAGTGTTAGTGGTGGTTAACAGAAACCTTCCAGGTTGTATGGAAAACTATCCCTGAGCACCAGCCTCGTGTGATGGAGAAGAAGCTGCCAGTGAGTGGAGTGTTTTCAGCCTATTCTCAAATTTGTGCTTGGTTGTGGTTTTATTTAACATTGGAAACCCTAAACAGATGACTGTTCTGGATAATATGGTTTGTGCTGTTGGCAAGCATGCAAAAGAGCACTTATTAAACAAACAGTTTTTATTGTTTTTAAAAGCTTTAAGAAGGCCTTTTTCCCTTCTTTTCTTGGAAAGGAGTAAGATCTGTAATTTCATGGCATGGAAATATTGTTGTACTTTAACAAGGGCTTTTTCTCTTAAAAATACGTATTCTCCACTGACTGGAGACCCAGAACCTTTCACCTCACCTTATGTATCACAGGTTCAAATATAGATGTAGCCATGTACCACCACGTCTGGCTACCTGGCCTTGAGAAAAAGAAGGGATTTTCTTCCAGGCAAGTGTCTGCATCAAAAGGACAGTCACTGTTGGCAAATTCGGCAGAGGGGCAACAGGCGAAATGTGGAGACGAATCTCTTCTTTCCACACTAGAATACTTTTCCATACGCCGCAATGAAGGTTATTCAGATAAACAGTGTGTTCAAACATTGCGGTCCTTTCTCTGGCAAAATTCCCCTCTGAACTAAGTTTTGCTTGAGTGATGACAGTGTTTGTCGCATAATAAGGTCTTTAATTTGCTGCAATGTCAATAAGGCACCTTGTCAAGGATATTACACTTAATTAAACAATAAATAAACCAGACCCACCCTGTTCCAATCAGATAAAATTTGCCTGGCTGCCCAGGTTTGGAGGCTGACAGGGCTCAGGGACGGTTTAGGTGACTGAAGCGATGCAGGGAGTCGAGGCTTGCCAGGCTGTAACCCTGAGAGGGTGCCGGTGCCGGTCTCAGTGAGATGTGTGCCCTGCCTTGGGAGACGGGGAGACACGGATAGCTGAGGCTAAGCAGAACTGCACAAGCAGCACACAGAGTCTCAAGGGGAGTGTGTCCCTGTTGAGATGTTTTCCCTTGGTAAAATTAGCAAGTTCAGCTTCAGCTGTGCAATATGTTGGCCAAAATCTCAAGAAACCCTGGAACCAATTTATTCCATCTGGAAATTAGTTTCAGCTTTTATTGCTTTCGATTTTTGTTCCAGAGCAGATTCCATTTCCAAAGGGAGGTCTCTGGTCCTTTGTCCTCCAGGATTTTTTTGTATTTCCAAAGTGTATTAATTAAAAAGTTTTGACAAATCAAAAGAGGAAGGAAGAAGAAGAAAAAGGAACAGCTTGTTTTTCTTCTTGCCATTAATTTTCCATACAATAAGATGTTTCCAGGCAAGGTCCTTTGCAGGTACATCTCAAATATCAACATTTGACATCAGATCCTGATGCAAAGCTAAATAATTTCTTCTACTATTTTACCAGATATTTTTACCTGTTCTTTATATCAGTCATTTAGCAGAGCTGCAGCTGAGCCTTTTATTTAACCCCTTGTCATTAACAGGCGAAAGGAAAAAAGGGGCTGGAGTGGAGAGGTACCTAGTGTCTGTTAAAAACAATCTGTGTGTATTCATTGCCAAAGCAGTTAAATATTCCTAAATCATATCTGAACATCTGCTTCTGGTTTAGTGCTTTGATTGAAATTATTTTAAATGTGCTTCTACCTGAAAATGATTTCTTTTAAAAGGTGAAGGCTGCTGGTGATTTTCTCACTAAGAATGACAGCACTTCATCAGTGGAGCAGCCCTGGCTCTCAGGAAATCCACCATCTGCTTACTTCTCCACTTTTTAAGGAACAGAAAATCTGAAAACCAAACAGTAACAAGAAAAAAAAAACCGCAAGTGAACAATCCTAATGGCTTTCACATGCAATGTGTTTCTTTACACAGTTCACCAATTTTCACAGCAACTCATTCTTCTAAACTGGTAACCTTGGGTAATCTGCTAAAAGTTTTCCACCCAGAGATGCAGCCTGTTTCTGATGAATGTTGACAAACGAAGTACAAAAATTATGAATGAAGTCTGCTATCCTGGGTTAACTTGCTCATAAGTCAGAAGTAGTTATTAATAAAGAATTTGAGTGTAAGATGAAGGGAAAATGGACACAGCCCCCAAATCTATATTCATTCATTGAAAGACATCTTTAAGACTATGAAATCCAGTCCCTTTCACTACAGGCAATGGTACAATCACTTGTGTAAGAGGTGTAAATATACCAATGTCCATCTGAAAGCAAACTAAGAGTTCACTCTTACTACTCCTTATTCCAGATCCTCACTCCTTTATCTACTTCTAACCTCTAATCTACTTCTAATTTTCAAATACATTTATTCATGGGCACTCTATTCAGCTTTCAACAACATCTTCCAGCTGAAACCGTTTTTCCTATGTCCTGTCCTTCTTCTCCCACCTCCAAGAGTGCAGAAAGCAGTCCTGTTCTCCTGAGCTTTTTGTTTGCTAGATTATAAGAAAGCAGTAGAAACTTCTTTCTGCTCATACAACAGGCTTTCCATTTCCACTCATCCTACTACTGCCCTTTTTCTGCACCTTTACAGTTTGAATTCAGGTCCCCTGCATGCAGGTGATCAGATGGACACATGGATCTCACTGATGCTTCCTATGGAGGTACTTGCTGTTTCCATATCTCTCCTGAACCCACCAGGTGTGAGAAGTTCTTCATACCTGCCTTGGCCGAGGCCAGTGATGTCAGTGGGATGACTCACATCAAATGCTTGTACATCTAAGTGAGCATAGGCCATGGACTTTAATTCCTGGGGACTGGAGTAGACCTTTTAATGATCTCAATGAATCTGTATGTGTAAACTTGTGTGCTCACCCCAAACCCCAGTGACTCCAGAACAGCTGATCTGCAGTCTCTGTTTTGTACTCTGCAGGAACATAACCTGTCTCTCTTGTGCTCCTTTTCACACTGGTTGGGGCGATCCCACTGAGAAGCAGGTTGTACATCTTTCACCTGCACAAGCCTGCTACTTCACACGTGCTCTGATGCAGAGAAAATTAACGCTAAATGCTTGCAAAAATCCTCTGCAACTAAAGATGTGTTTAAAACTCTGAATAAGAGGTAGATGTAAACACGTATCTCCTCTATAAACCTCCTAGTTCCCCAGTCAAATCAAATTCAATAAAGTATGTTAAAAAAAGGACATGAAATAGAGGAAAGAAAGAAAAGCAAGCTGCTATTCAGCTGAAATTCTCTAATCTCTAATAAACTGGGTATTATATCAAAATTAAAAAGGAAACGTATGATGGCAATATTAAGACCAAAGGCCATTAGTAAAGAGAGCCACTGCCAAAGCTCACATTCAGTGATATCTCTGTGCTAATGGACATAACATTCATTAGCACACCCAGGCTCATTCTGGCTCCTGTTAGTGTTACGCTGTTTGCTTTATGCCTCTGCAAGTTGTCTTTCCTTTCCTGTTTTCTCCATCACTAAACTGAAAGCTATTTGACGGTTTCTGGCATCTCTATTAAATTGTGGGAAACATGGAAATGATTAACTTTGGAACCACGAAACTAAAAACACTCTTGCACGTTCTAAAGCCAAAACAGGTCGTGCACGAGGCAGCTTCTTGTGATAGGGCTGAGAGAGGCAGCGGGAGGGTGTGGGGAGAGGGGAAAGAGGGAGGCTGATCCCATTGGCCGAGATTTGGGTTTTGTTGTTGTTATTACAGATCAAAAGGCTGTGATCACTTTTCTGATCGCTCCTTCCCCAGTAAACAACCTCGAAGTGGGTTCATTAATTATTAAAAAAACCTGATATCTATTAATGTTATCGGACACATGAAATATGCCTGATGGATTTATTCTGCTGTAAAGGAACCATATCCCGGTGTCCCTCCTGGGACCAAGCTCCAGCTGTTTAAACTATAATTCCATCACTAGGAGGAATAGTTGAGGCTGACCTCCACGAAATGTACTCATTGTTGCTCAGCCTGTGAATTGTAAATGAAACCTTTTGTAATAATGTTAAAATATGCATGCAGAGGAATTAAAGCATCGGAGGTCAGCAGCAGAACCTCGCAGTGGGGTCGCTGTCGGCTCAGAGCAGCTGGTGGCTGCACTCCAACAAAAATGATACCTAGAGGTTGTTTACGGGGCTGGCTGCGTGCATGACTGGGCTTGACGGATCTATTTCTGTGTCTTCGTGAATCTCAATCTGGTTTTGATTGTCTTCCGCTTCAGCGTCGGTTGTTTTGAGCGCTTTTCTTTTTTGGAGGAGCTAAGTTTCTGGTTACCCTGTCCCCTATTCAGTTCCAAAGCTCTTTATTGCCCTACATGGGATCATTAAAACATTATCCCACGTTTTAAGCCTCAGCTTTCCACTTATTGATTTTGCGTCTTCTTTCTAGTTATTTATGACACGAACACTATATACATGGCTATGGAAGAAAGAGCACATGCATAAATTCCAGCTAGTAAAACCAGTGGAGTCTGGGACAGCCTTTCAGTCTGGAGTCTGAGAGAGGAAAAACTAGCCACTGCCAGGATGAACCTCACAAGTTTATGAAGGGGTTAAACAGTTCCTTTGCTAAATGCCAGTAAGCTGTACCTATGATCAGGAGGTCTCTACGCTCTGGATTCATGCATTTGGGGAGACATACGTCAAACTATGCAGAGACTCTTTCATGACTCTGCTTTTTTTCATGCTTAACGTGCTGTGAAAGTCCTCAAATGCCTGAAGTTTTTTAAAGGCTTTATAAAAATTAAATGCTCCAAAAAAATTATGTGATAAGGTTTAATACAGAAAGATAAGTGGCAGCTTCTCTGCTGGGTCTACTGTTAGTTAGCCGATGCCACGTCTTCAGGGTTAGCAGGTGACTGAATTGTACGTCCCAAAAGAGGGGAAAAGGTTTCACCTTGATATTGCCTAGGCAAGGGTGTCACCAACTTAGCATCTTTATTGTCATGTTCTTCAAAATCCTCAGGTCACCTCAAGACACCCCAGTGGAATAACTGGGTCTGCAGGTTTTGAGTAAGTGTTTTCTAAACTCAGGGCTAAGGACTGAGTATTGTTGAGAGATTTTGAAAGATTAGCCCCAATATTTTCCTTTGTGAGATCTAAATTTAAATTATGAAAATGCATTTTCCAGTCTAGTTTAAGTCATAATTTTCCAGAGGAAAAAAGTCATTATAGTATCTGGCTCAACATGGTGTTCCCACCAAGATAAAATGGAGACAGCACTGGCCCAGACCAGTTACTGTTGAAGAATTATGAGCAGTAGTCTGGGATAACACCAGCTCGCATGACACCTAGTTTCTATTTTAACTCTGCACCTGTCTGTACAATATAGAAAGAAAAAAAA
>VYXH01012480.1:571906-597809 GCA_013397275.1 Burhinus bistriatus | reverse complement strand
AAATAAAGAAAAAAAAAAAAAAAAAAAAAAGAAAAAAAATCAGAAAAGAAAAAGAGTCCACTATCTGAATAGATTTTACTGCAGTAAATGTAGAAAATGATTAATTTAGACCTACTACTGCTTTCTTTAAATGAATCAAAACTTTCATTGACTCCAGCTAACCCAGTCCTTTGACAGGAATAGAGGAGGGTTTAGTTATATTATTCATATAAGAAAAATCAGATAATTCTGTTAGGTCCTAATCAGGTGCTGACCAAAACAGACATAGAAGGAAAAATGAAGCAGCTTATCTTTAAAGAGCACTGGCTTTGTTCTCCATAGAGATAATACTACTGTACAATCTTCGGTCACAGTTTTAAGATTGGTTTCAAAAGGCCATGCACTGAAGGTGCTGAGAAGACACACACAGATTATTCATAGCAATGTAGTGGAGCCCATTCAAACAGTGAATTTTAGGATCTGGTTTGTTTTCTGTTACACCAGCTCAGCCTTAAAGCTCTTTGTGCTGAAGAGAGTGTGTCTGTGCCCATTGTGTAGTTTCCAGCATCCACCCGCCACATGTGAGCAATGCCATGAACAGCCTATAGACATGTGGACAACATGGCACGCCATAGCATAGACAGCCCTAAGACCACCCCAAGGGACAATACACTAATACCTTCTGAGTCTGTCACTGACTTTGGCCAGAAATGAAGGGAGCTGGAACCCAGCAGGACTCTCTCTTCATCCTTGCAGGCTTTAGACTAAAAGAAACAATATGGGGGGGGGGGGGGAAATGGATTTTCTCTTGGATTTTCTTTAAGCAAAACATTTTAAAAAAGAAGCTTTAAAAAAAGAGAAAGAAATTATTGATAGTTATTAGCCCTCTGTTTAGCTTTACCCTTTCCCAGATGTTGTTTCCCTAGGGAATTCTAGTAGACAGACCACGGATCATCACAGCTGGCATCTGAACAGCACTGTGCAGTTAATAATGATTCGCAACCGCTGCACCCAATCTTGCTGGCATTTGCCTCCGCTAGGACAGAGCACAAATGTGCTTGCAATTAGAAAGGAAGGAAGAATGTAACAGAAATGCTGTTTCTTTTTAAACAAGTAAGTGTAATTTTTCATGTAGACTTGGGACTGTGCCCACAAGTAATTTGCTTTTGTCAAATGGAACATGAAAACCACGCACCCAATCCTGCAAATGATTACTCATGAGCTCAGTGTTTGCTAGCACAAGCGCTGGCACTGAAGCCAACAGCAGTCTAGTGTGGGTAAGGATTACTCGTATGAGGAAGGGCTTTCAGGATTGGCCCCAAGAGAGGTATGTGAATACTCCTTCATGGGACATAAGCTTCAGGGAACTCAAAATAGGTTAATTCCATGCCTGATTCATTCCATGGACCATTTAACGAGAGCCTCTGGAATTGTGCAGTCAGTAATGAACTGCCAAGAACTAAAAGTAATCACTGCTGCAATTATTAAAATTTACACTTGGATTCTGTTACCTTTGCAGCAGATACGGGTCTTGAATTAAGTGGCCCAGAAATCCAAGGACTTCCCACAAACAGTTCAGCAGCCCTTTGAAAACCACAATCCTTTTACTTGCTTATTACCATAGTTGCTGCTGCAAAAAAGTGCTGTTATACTAGTTTATTTACTCGCATTTTTAACAGGGTCTTTGCATCATGGAGATGCAAAAAAAGGCTACTATATCAGTAGTAATTCTGGGGTGACAGATCACGTACAGACTTTTTGTTTTTCCTAAAAATAGTGGGTCTGATCATTCCTCCTGACCTGAAAACAGCTACACATTTTCCCTTAGGGAAGTGTGATGTACTGCTGTATCAGTTGTATGTTCTTACACTGTGCCTGAGCCACGTAAGGTGTAGACACAGCCTCTTCGGGTAGTCCTTTATTTCCTGTATTATTACCATTGCCAATCATGAAAACTTAGAGCAGCTTCGTTCTGCAAAGTGCTGAGCTTTCTGGCCCTCGTCCAGCAAAGCACTTGAGTACGGGCTTAACTTTAAGCACATGCATCTCATTGGAGTTGATGAGACTACTCATTAGACGCTTTCAGATCAGCTGAGTCTGATGGGCTTCACACTAGGATACTTAAAAATCTGGAGGAAAAAACACAAGCTCTGCTTGTAGTTTTAGCAATGGGTATATTGTCAAAATAGCAGCAAATGGGTGTAGCTGGTGTCTGCTGTTAAGTGTAGACCATCATCTCAACTTCAGTTCTTACAAAACACTGGAACAAATAATCAAATGAACTGTTTCGACAGACTAGGGAGAAAACAGAAGTACAAGAAAGAGTTGGTGCGGCTTTGTCAGGAATGGCTGATTCGCAGTAGCTCTGCGGGAAACCTCTAGGGATGGCACTGGCTTATAAACAGAATGAGTCCATGGTGTTCAACGACTGCAGAAAAAGCAAACGTGTCTCACTGAGTTTTATAAATAAGAGTATATCTATGGGGAGACAGTTGAAGTGATCTTTCTGTCCCCCTTGCCACTGGGAAAGTCTCTGCTGGAGCACTGTGGCTGCTTTTGGGCATCTTGGTGGAGGAGTTTAACCCAATTGGAGACCATACATGAGAAACTGATGAAAATTATAAAAGCTCTGAAAAACATGACTTGGTAGGAAAGACTGAAAAGATTTGGGTTATTTTTGCTGGGGGACATTTGAGGGGAATTCTGGTGCTCAAGTATGGGACAGAGGCAGCTAGGACAAGAAAAGTTTAAATAGCAACATGAAAGATTCAGATTAGACCTTAGGAAGAATTTTCCAGTGCTAAAACTAGAGGATTCTGAGGAGACTGTCGTGCTCTGTAGTCAGAAGTTTTTGGGGGCAGGTTAGATAAACACCTGCCAAGGATGGTCTAGGTAGAGCCGCTCCTGCCTTGGGACTGAATGAGCAACTGGGCAAGCTCTGAGGTCCCTTCCAGCCACAGCTTGTTTTGGCCATGTCAGCTACCGTGTGCGTATCTTATTCTGTGGGAATCACACATGCAGCCTTTTACAGCACAGGGGTCTGAGGCCCTGGAGCAACAAAACACTCAATATGAATAATCCTATAGAAAAAGATGTCGTCTTACCTGTTTGAGGTAAGTACCCATCAAGAGATCTTGTTACAATGGAGGTTTAGGGGTAGGTTATTAAGAATAAGAATGTACCTAAAGATGGTACTACTAAACAAGTAGTTTGAATTGCCCATATTTCAATTGTCTGTTGAAAGCAGTGAGAAGAATATAGACGCGTGCACCTATACGTGCTTTGAAACATGCCCTGCTACACCCTTCATTTGACTGTTGGGAGGCTCATGCACATGCTTTTGAAGGAGGTGAATCTGCCTGTAGACAGGGAACTGACCACTGGAGTCACAGAGCAGAAAAGAACAGCGGAAAACTCCAAGGCTGAACCAGGACTTCGGGGTCTGGGGTCAGGCCTGCTTTCTCCTGTGTTTCTATGGCAAAGATGGAGGAAAGCGTGATCAAAACATCAGAGACTTCCTCCTGTATCTGGTGTGCTCCAAGAGCCATTTTTCAAGGAGAGGATCAACTGTCTATGAGGAACTCAACATTTCAGATTTCCCCACAACTATATTTCAGATGGCAGTAGGCATCTTTGTTAACCAGTCATAGCTGGATGGATAAAGTATAGGATGTGTATGGTTGAGTATTTATTAAAAAACTATTTTTTGTTAAAACTTCTATAATTGCAGACTTTAAATAGTAAGCATTTGTAATGAGACATCCAGAAAAAAGAAAGTGTAATATGTGTATTGTTTCAATTATGCATTAGACAAAATATGACCACATTAACAAGTAAAATAACTTGATAAACAAAATGTTTAAGTAATCCTTCAACATAAAAATCTCATATTGTTGGTATTTCTAGCCTCATAAGCATATTGTTCATACCATTCTCTTTAAAACAATATGAATGAAGTATGTATATTCTCAAAGTAGATATTACCATGAGGGAATTCAGCTTTGGTTTTCAAACATTCTGATTCAAAGGCATTCATCCTTTGGTAAAACAAAGTCCGCTTCACACAATAGTACACTTCTGGTTGAGTAGTAGGGTCCAGATCAGAAAATGCACATCTGCTGCTACCTGAGCCCTTGTCTGTCTGCTAAGCAGCCCCTAGGACTGTGACCACTGCTGTCAGCCTCCTTGGAGGGCTGAGACTAACCTAATAAAGTATAACATGTAGACAACACACTACTGCGATGTCCAAAAATTGTGTGGGTTTTTTTCAGATTTTTAGACTGCAGATCCTTAGGAGATGAGCTCCAATCTGTCCTGCCAGGTGATTTTACTGAGGTCTACTGATTGCATTGGATTTCTGTAGAGGAGACATACTTTTGCTGCAGAATAGGCGAAATTCTAAGCACAAGTTCTGTAAATAGATACAACAAGAGATTGATAATTTAATGTGAACCAAGCTCTACAGGGTTATGGATCTGAACACATGTTTCTTTATTGGCTTACATAGTATTGTTCCCAGGGTCATAAATAGCTGCATGGATCAAACTGGTTTGCCCCAGGTATGCTGAAATATGGACAAGAGGATATGAGTTAGTTTAGCCATTTTGCTCATTTACAGCTGCTTAGTATTAAAGCACACGGTGCTGGTAACTTGTTTTCTTGATCTTTCTATCCCTTCCAGGTTGGCCCCAGCTTTTTGCAAACCCCAGTCTCCCCACATAACCCTGCTGTAAAAGCTGCCTCTCCGCTCCCCTGGGCTACTTTTCTCAGGATTATTAGAGATCGCCCATCACTTCATTGTCAACAGGGCTTAAAAACCAGAAAAACCCTTTGGCATGAACTTGTGCTGGGCTTTTGCCATCAGCTGAGCTGCAACAGCTTGGCATAACCTCCTTCCTTACACAGCTGGGTCCCAGGCAGCTTTGGCCAAGGCAAAAACAAAACGCTGGAAAATCTTTACCATTCTTTAAAGAAAAGATGATAAAGACTGCAGCTTCCCTGGCATTGTAAAACTTGAACTGGGTTATTTGGTGAGTTGAAACTGTTATTTCTAGGGATGAGGCATAAAACATGTATGCATCACTCTGCCTTTGTGCACAGGCATCTGCTGCAGGTGGGCTTGCCTTTGGACCCTCGTTGAAGAACAACTCTCTTCGGAAGGGAGGCGACGCTTGTGGTTTTTGTTGTTGTTCAGAGAGATCTCCCTTCCTTCCTGGAAGAGAGGAATTCTGCCCTCAGACTCCAGCCATTCTCAGATAACTGTATTAATAAAAAATAACTGGGAAAGTTTTAGAAGAATAAGAGAAAACGAAACCTTTTGATACCTATGAGCATGCAGGCCTTAGATGGAAGGATGTCCAATCATTTCAGGGGATTCTGGACCAGACTCTATGCGAACAGCATAAGAGCTCCTCTCTTGACACAGATAGGACCAGTGACTGTTCTGTCATACTGGGATATATATATTAGAGTTGTTCGTCTGGGTAAAGTGGTGAAAAGATGACCTTTTTTTCTCTCATTGACTTTGTTCTGATTTGTCCTGTTCTTCAGAGATGAATAATTTTCAGGTGCTTTAGTTAGTGCCATATTCCTAACCAGATGATTTTGTTGACTTCTTTTTTTTAGTATTTTTATGTTTTTATTTTGGATTTTGCTTTGGGGGGGGGGGTATTTTTATCCATACCTCGCCTGTTTTGTACATTCAATGTGTCTATTGACTACAGATACAGAACAAGTCTCTTATTGCTGCCACAAATCCTTATTTACTTGGTAGGATTTGTGATGTGAGTGCCCTGCAGTACCTCATCTATGAAAACAAATTGTTTGGGGGGTTCTGAAAGACTGGTTTATTCCTTTTTCTGCTGTTATAAGACAAGATCTAAACACCCTGTGACTTTCTCCTGACTGACACAGGAAAGGCAATATCTTTAATACACAAATTTAATGGAAAAAGATTGTCCTTTTCCCTGTAAGAAGCTGGGCTCTTGCTTGCTTATTTGAACCAACATGTTCTATTTTGAAAAGATTTATTGTGGAGGTTGCATTCTGTATACGCAGTAGATTGCAACAGATGTGCATCTTCTCAGTATATTTCAGGCAGTGTTTTATTGTTAATATTAAAAGAAGTCTATATGTTAAAATAAGGAAAACAGACAGAAATAACATCTATTGTGTATTACTACCATGCGGCAGACAACATGCACTGACAGGCATTACATCTCCATTTATTGCTTACCTACTGAAGCTATCCCGTAACATCCCAATACGCTGTTAGAACCAAATTTTGTATATGGCATTGTACTTCCAAGAGTATTAGTATCAATGGGGTTTGTTGTATGCAAGTAAGATGATCTAGAGGGCCGAATCCAGCTGGGCTGCTGGTGTGCAGCGTACAGGCCGGTCTTTATATTGCAAACCTGTTAACTCAGGGCCCAGGGTTGTTTGATTTTGGTTTTCTGATGTAGCATTACCTGGTACAAGTGGGACTAAAGAACTCATTGGTAAGCTACACAACATGAAATTTTCTATCATCATGAATACGAAGAAGCTGAAGTGTTGCAGTTGACTGGGCAAATAAAAGAGTCTTTTTCACACTGATTCCAGAAAGATTCTACGTATAAAATTCAGTTCATTCTCTTTAGCTGCAGAAGAGATGTTCACAGTGTAATATATTTTAATTCTTCACATTATATGTCACAGGAAATTATTTCAATTGTTGCTTCCTCAGAAAAGATTTCTAGGAATACACAACTTTCTGTGAAATAGATTTGATGCTCTTGTGACCCTACAGCTTCCCCTTTGTATAAAATTTCAGGAGTTTTACTAGCCATGATATGAACTTGTGAAAATGAAATTATAAACCACAGCTTCTAATCGTTTCACCCAAATTAACTTCAAGTTATGTTCTGGGTCTTAACATTTGAAATTTGAAATTCAGTCTGTCAGTTCCAAGATAAACCAATCAACAAAGAAACAAAAAATACATGAGTTGTGAAAGTAACAAATTAAATCTAGATCTCAAATTTCAAATATTGGATGTTCTCAGAGTTTCTAACAGTTTATAAGGAAGAATAATTCATAAAGCAACCTATAAATAATGCAAGTAATGAATCCATTTGAGATTTTCTCATTTCACATACAAACAGTTAATGATCACAAGTGGTAGTGCTGCAGAAAATATGTTGTGCTTATATCTCTATATAATATGGTTGCCCTCTAAGTTGTTCTTTGCTCTCCCCCATCACCACTGGTTTTCATGATGCTGCATTCTGCCTTGGTATAACGCTCTTGTTGGAGTTGTGCCCTTGGCAGTAAAGTTGACCCTGACCAGCAGGCAAAAATCTGGTCACTAACAATCCAACCCCTAAGATTTATAATTGTAGCAAAGATACCATCTTAAATATGTATAAAATAACTTGGGAGGTGTTGTCCTCTTAAAAATTGATCAAGCAAGCTAGTAATTCTGTACCTGTAAAACTGGAACCTCTACATAAAGCTCCTGAGAGTTAATATTTCCAACCATTCATAAAGCTTCACTCAAGCTTACTGTCTGTGCACTTTGTTCCTAAATTAATTAAGTCTCAAAATTACAGCAAACATCTGATTTTACATTAACCACATCTAATTACTGCCTAGGTCAACACGGAATCAGATTCAGCTAGCTCACTCTCAGACCCTTAATGATTTGCCCCAGATCCAATTTTCAGCTAAAATAGAAAAAGGAGCCCCGGACATGGATCTTCTGGGTGTTGCCAATTCTGATGGAAAAAGCTAATAACAAGTAAATGCCTAAAAGGATACCAAAGGAGAAACTGAAGACCTGGGGCTTCCAAGGAGGGAAGGACTGCAGACATCAGCAGTATATTTTACCGTTGGGGAGGAGCTGCTGTAAGCTGAGCGGTGGCACACAAGTGACAAAGGGAGTCTTTGCTTGTGAGGGTACATGGGCAGACAAAGGACAGGGATGGGTAAGGGATTTGGTTCTGGGGACTGCTTTTTTAGGGTGAATTAGTCATAAGGCACACCTCTAATTTATTTGGGAATACGATCAGCTAACATTCCCCCTCAACAGAAATAGGCAATGCCGAAGAGCGCTGCTACCACCCGGCCTCTCCTCCTGCGGCGCGATGTCTTGCGGGCACGTTGCGGCAGCAGCTGTGTTTCCTGATGCTCCGCCGCGGGTGGAGGTGCCCCGAGGTCTGCTCACCCTGGTGCGGGTGAGCCCTTCGCCTCCGTGCTCCACCCCAGCTCGGGAAGACGAAGCCCCTTGCTGAGCAACGGGCTGTCAGGGAAAATCGTCCCTTTTTTTCCTCCCGAGTGACAAATACGCTTGTCTTCTCAGGCGCCACGTGATGAGACAGTAGTAAGTAACTGTGCTTCAGACCAGACGAAGGCACAACCATTCATGATTTTCCGTTTTTTGTCACATTAATTTGGGGGGGGAGGGGAAGTAGGGCAGAGAAAAGGCTTTGAATCCAGACAGACATGTGTGCTTTAAATTATGTTTTGTGAATTGAAGCAAGGCAGATGCTTCCAACAAGCACACATTTTGCTACTGTTTGCAAAGCAGACACACACTGGCACATGCTTGTAGGACATGAATTATACTTCTGTGCTTCTGATTTGGAACCACACCTGTATACCCTTAGAAATGCTAATAGAAAAAATATGAATTTAGGCACAAAGGAGAATCTAATAAGAGGAACATTTGAATGGGTAAGGAAATGTCTATTCCCCCCATACCCCCCCAGTCATTAGGACTGGAGGAACATGCTTATAGTAATTAGGTAAGATTGATTTAGAGGCCGAACACCACCCACAATTTGTGTAGTCTGGGGTCAGGCAGGCAGCTGCAGAAACCGCTCAGCTAATTATGAGAATTCACTGTTCGTTAATAGAATCTCTCTCCACAAACAGCAGCTGTGTGTTTGCTCACGCAGATTATTAATTCTGGCCTTGCCTCAGCTGCAAGTTTCTGCTGCGTCGAAAGGAATCCTCTGATAGAAGTGTCAGTTATCACCCAAGCGATGCCAGGGGAGAAAGGAAAAGCAGAAAGAAAGGAGAATATCTTCTAATCACAGGTGGATAAAGATTTTTTTCCAGATACCTTCTTTTTCTGCCTCTTACTCCCAAACAATTAAATGCCAATTTTGGAACTCATTAATCTGTAGGCAACCTAGCGAGATCTAATTTATACCTGTCAGGAGCAATGGGCAGCAGCTAATATGAAAATAATTGCAATATAAGTCTGCTTTCCCACTTGATAGTATGCTTGCTTTTAATGACAAACCTTTGATACGGCAGCATCAGAACATTATAAAAGATATTGTCTACATCAGCTCTACAGCTAGGTGCATCCTCCTCTTAGTGACGTGTTTAAAAAAAAAAGTGCACGCTTGTATTTTTCTCAAAAAACGAACAGAAGCAACTTAACAAATGTGGCATATGATCATTTGCAGATACAAACTTCAGCTTCTTACCAAATGAGAAAATAAGGTCAGCTTTATATGTAAGATACCATATCTTGCTACGTAGATAGATATAAAATATGCACATAAATGATCTGCTGTAAAATCAAGATTTGAGTAAATCTTGGCTCACTCAAAGTAAATGCTGAAACTCACACTCATGTTAATAAGGACAGCAATGCTTCCTAGATTCTTAAATTTGATAACCATATAGAATATTAGGGCTTGTTTTGGAGAGCTGAGTTTCCTCTGTGTATTGTATCACTGCCATAGGACAAACTATCTGGTATTCAGGTAGGATCCCATCCTGCAAAATTCAGAAACATTCTCAGGAATGTTGACATATCTGTGAACAGAAGGTTCCCGTTGTGAAAGATAAAACATCCATATTGTGCATTTGGATGGAGATGTGTGGGAGGCATGCGAAATATACCCATCTGCACAAGTAAAGGGGAGCAAGAGCCCCATCTTTACATTACATTACCTTGCGAAATAGGTACATCTCATGTTTGCTTAGACCATTTAAGTAGGCCAGGATATAAAGGTTTTCTTTGCAATGTTGCTGAGCTCGGTGAGCATCACTGTGGGGAAACACAACTGATGCAGTGATTTATTAAGAGCTGTATTCTTGTAATAAATAGAGCATACTGTTGACCCTTGGAAAATTAAACTGTTGCTGGTGGTAGGCAAACCAGATCCAGTTAATCCCCAGTGTATCTATGTTTATTTCAACACTGC
This sequence comes from Burhinus bistriatus, assembly GCA_013397275.1. NCBI lineage: Eukaryota > Metazoa > Chordata > Aves > Charadriiformes > Burhinidae > Burhinus > Burhinus bistriatus. Next base: position 587,625 of record VYXH01012480.1, on the reverse strand, counting down.
AGCAAAGTTGCCCCAAATGCAAACTTGATCCAACGTGTTTTGCTGCTTTAAATGTTGGTACTCAGACAGAGGACAGCACGGGTCAGTAGACTGTGATAATGTGATACACAGTCCTCTAACAAATGCTTTTGAAAAAATGGCTTTTTCCTACAAAAGTAAAATGGAAAAAATCCTCTGTGTAAACACTTTGGGATTTTTTTTTTTCACTAAAATAAATATTTCAATATTTGATTTAGGGTTTTTTGAGTATCCCTCAAAGTTTCTGTGAAAGCAAACAAAATGTTCATGTTCACTCATCTTTTTTCATGAGGGAAAACACCATTTTCTGGCCAGCTCTTTCTTCCTGAGTCCTAAATTTGTAATTTTTCAAAAACAAGTGCAGCCTAAATTGGCAGTTGAATTATTCCAACTTCCACTCAAATCCCTAACGTAAATATTTCATGATAAGTCTTGTAGCTACATGCAGGCCATTGCACAAGGAAATGCCAAATCTTTCCAGACATCTTGAGCATCCATACAAATCTGGTACTTATTAGCAAAGACCTATTAACAGAGAAGGTTATGATAACTTTTTCACTAGAAATGACCTTGCCCTATTATTCAATGTGTACCAACTTGCATGTTTAAACCATTCTTTCTCGCCTTCTAAAGTAAAAGGTACTGACACCCTATTAATAGCAACGAGGCATCAATCCTATGAAACACAAACTGTAATTAATTTTCTGCAGCGCTTATGCACAACAGTCTGATTACTGTTGGTGAGTATTCAGGGATCAGTAATGACCACTCTGAACCTGTGAAAATAATTTGTGTGAGTGAAAGAATAGCTGCAATAGATGTGAATGCTTTTTCTGTTACTGAATGTTTGTCATTCATGTTACACTATGAGAGTTTTCTCAGGAGATTTGCAGGTGTATAGAATACCTAAGTTAGGTCTGACTATGAATTTAATGTGTATCAGAACACCTGCCCTCTGGGACAAACCATGGGTTTGGGACAACAAACTCAGTTACATTAAGACAGGAAAAGAAAATGTGGGATTTGAATAAGTACAATAAGAACTGAAAAAACAGCAAATTTTCTGATTTTTCCTTGTGTTGAGATAAATTATAAACTTAAACTGGATTTTTGTAATGATTTGCAAGTTGATTTTTTTTAAGGCAGCATTTAAAGGGGTTCTACATGGTGATTAGTTGTATATACTTAAAGGACTTGGAACATTGCATAGTTTAGTCACATGTTATTTACTGTGAACTTACAGACATAAGCTTAAAATAAAAAATCCTTGTACTGACACTCAGCTGTTTCAGAGTCCCCACCAAAAAGTTAAAACATGAAGACTTAAAAAAAAAAATAAAGGCTTCCCAGGTCTAATATTGTAACAGAATGATAAAATCATTTAGCTTGTAGATTGCCATTCCTGTGAGGTTTTTCTTAACGTAGATCAGAAATCCAGCTGCTGTTCCTGGTTTTGAGTTCATGAACACTGTCAACATCTTATACCCTGGCCTTCTATTTTCCAATTTTTGTTCTGTATTTATAATTTTAGTCTTTGAATTTCATTCATCTTTTACTTAGAAATCAGATTTGACAAGAAGACCGTGTTAATTTTGGTTAATGAACATACTTACAAAAAACATCCTAGAAGACTTCAAAAGGTTTACTAAGAAAGCTGTCTATATATTAAAAGGTCACAAAATCATTCAGAATTTTTTGGTTTGAGTTCTTAAAAACGTCCTCCAGCCACAAATTGCTACTGCTTAGAGGCAGTTGAGTTTGCCTTTGTTGATGATGCACAGCTTAGTGGCCAAGGCCAGTGTCATTTAAGGGCATGGGAATCTAAACTCCCACGTGGCTGCAGTCGGTTCTGCCGGTCTCAGACACACTGCCCCAGCTCTGTGGGATACTCTCACGCTACACAACCACCTGAACGAACCAGAACTATAAGCACTACTGACCCTCTTAGAGACCAGCCGAAAGGATGAATCTCCATAGCCGCGTCCCCTCTAGCCTTTTCATACATTGCTTTTTCTTTTTCAGACTTTCTTTTGTATCACCGCTTTCGCTGATGAATTTGTGGTTTCATGTAAAAAATTCCTTCTACCCCAGCATAAGAGAGGCTGGGGGGTAGAATCTATTGCTGGGCCAAGCACCCCCTCCCAGCCTGCCCTTTCCTGCAAACACAAATGTTGTTTATTTTTGCCAGGAGACATTTGTGGGCACAGACCACAGCATATCTCTGACATTCCAGTTGCTGGATTGGTCCCCAAAGTGGCTTTGGCCCAGGCCAGTGAGGGCTTGTCCACATGGACTCTGATAGCAATGTATACTTTGCGGACAAAGTCTCTTTTCCAACATCCAGATCTCTCTCTTCCAGGGCTCAGACTTGCAGCAGTTTGTACTGTAGCCTAGTTTCCCTCCCTAACCATTCCTTCTCCTTTCTCCTTGCATACCTTTCTATGCCTCTCTCCATATTTCTGCATTAAAGTCCATCTTGCTAATGAATTACCTTGCTTTCCTACACATGGTCAAACTACTCAACGTATAGCACTATTTAGCAGTTTTTAAGAGATTTCTAAGCAAGTGCTTACAGTCGCACCAGGGCGGAGTGGGAACAGCTTGAGTTGTTTGGGAGAGGGAGCAGGTAGCCAAGAGTTCCTCTTTCAGCTCACATTTCTCTGACTTTGAAGTAGAAAGTTTAATGACTTCTTTTTCTACAGCCTTGAAATGTTCCAACAACATATCACTGAGTTTTATCATCACCACTCCCATTTAGATGGTCGGGGATTTGAAATGGCTGTTATTACATGGTTTGCAGGTTTTGTGCCAACTTCTAAACACTGAAATATCTGTTCGTGCAGTAGTTACTATATATCACTAATACATGGCTTAAAATGTACGTGAGCTTTTTTTCCCAATAGGAACTTATGTAAACAGGTCTAAGGACATATCATACTTTAAATTGCAAAAAAGAGATAAATACTGGTGAATTATGATGCTCTGGTTTTCCAATTATATCAATATTTTTATCAAGTGGTCAAGACTGAAAAGTTCACAGAAAACCTAAGCTTTTCTATCATTAACGTGTTATGCAATTTCAACATAATTCATTCCTGTTGGAAAAACACTGTGAAATAGAAACTGTGTTTACCGCTTCACTATGTAATCCTTCTCTAATTCTATTGCAGTGCTGTTGTAACTTTGTCAAAGTTACTCCTTCCGGTAGTTTCATTTACACTTACAAGTATTTTTACTTAGTGTGGGTTTTCTAATACCAACATTTGTTGTTTGTGCATCAGGTTGCCAAGCCATTTATACAATGGGAATAATTTCAAGATTATAATGATATACCCTGAAATAAATTATTTAATATATTTCTTGAAAAAGGAAGTAAAGGAACTCTTCTGGGTAATTGGTGTGCAGTAAGCCACAGCACCAGTTGTATATTCATTTTTCTCCAATGTATGCAATTATCCACTCAGCCTGTATCCATTAATATTATTTTTCTTCCTAAGCTGGAAGTATATAAAGCCATTAGAAAATAATCCAAAGAATTCTATTTGCTGAATAAATTTTAATTTGCATGGCACCAGGAATTTTTTATTAATGGGAAATAAATTATTGCAATCTTATGGAAGGCGACAAGTTAATAGCTTTGTGAAAAGTAATGGAGAGAAAATGATCTTGAAAAGGTCAGGTCTCCTGTCACAATGTCTTTATGCACAATTAAAACAAGTCAAGAAAGTGGCTATATAATCAGGACCATGAATATGCATTATATCCTAATGAGAGTGTGAAGATGGAGATGGGTTAGTGCTAAAGTCATGGTGAGGTGGTGACATAAAAATGGTAATTTGTGATGTAGTATTTAACTACGTGCTTCTGTTTCCTTTGGGAGAATTAACTCATTGCTACCTGACTATTCATTATTTTGCCTTCACCAGTGTACTAAGTGAGAAGGGACTTCTCTGCAGGAGCACAGGTACACATAGAATGTGATTTACACTTAGATAAAGACTCACCCCATAATTATGATTGTAAATCACAAAATATCTTTCTGATACCACTGCAAGAAGAACTCCAGAACATGTTATCATTGCATTTTTAATTATAGAAGTTGAAAGGCATTTTCACATCACATAGCAGATTTAATATGTCATGGCTCAACCTTTCTAAAAGAAGTATTTTATTTCCTAAGGTACTCCTGTGCCAGGGAGGCTCTTCCCACACCTCAGAGTGGGAACTGTCATAACCCTCCATGGCTCTGGCAGCATCTGTGCACGGAGGAAGAAGTTCTGCCCTTCCACATGCATGTTTTATGCCACTCCCCTCTACTCCCTCTCAAAAAGAAGAGATGAGACTTTGCAAAAGTGGAAGAGGAGGGTCATGCCTTTGTTAGTGACCAAAGCCCAGTTCCTGTTAGGAAACCTGTTCTGAAATATGCCTCGCTAGAAATAAGCATCTACAAGAAGAAATTAACTTATCTGCTTAAGCACTGAATTTCCTCCTGGTAACGGTTGTTTCAGTGGTCCCAGTGATGCTAATGGGTGCTACTGAGTCATGGCAACTATTCTACATTGTAATTGAAAATCAGTATGAACATTCTGATTCAGTGGTCATTTAATAAAAGATAATGGTCACTGAACAATGATTCTGATTAGCTAATGGCAATTTAAAGGTTTATAACACCTCTCACAGCATTGCTTATTTGGGTATGCTATTAGAAGTTGCTCCCTAAGAGCTTGGTTTATGTTCAAAAATAGGAATAACTAGGGGGGGAAGCAGATGCAGCTGGCATCCTATAATGCTCTGTTTGGGTGGCAGAGTCGTATTCAGTCCATGCTGATTAGATTTCCATAGATGGGCATTCAGCCCGTAGCTCTTCCCATATATTGGCTCACTTAGTCTGTACTTTTCTTGTTTGCTGTTTGCTTCCTCATGCATCGTACTATAGGTTTCTTAATTATATAATCTTTATATATTATAAATGAAAATAGAATTATATGCTTTTGTTCTGAAATGCTTGTCAGAATTTTTTTGTATCTTTTGGTGTTACGAGATTAAGCTTCAAAACTTACACAATGAGCAGAAAATGGGCTATAAATCCAATTTACACTTTCATGTCCTGTCTGGTCACCAGTGGTCGGTGAATTAAGGAGCTGGACCTGTCACTGACACCCTCTTTGGCCTTGAGCAGGCTTCAGCATCTCCCTGTTTCCAGCTCTCCCACCTGTAAGAAATTAGTCGGGTTGTTTCTTATCTGGAATTAACAATTTTCAGGTTAATTGTGGCTGGAAAGGATGTGATACGGCACCCATAGTTACCTCTTACCACAAATATAAGAGAGTCTCTTCCCTGGGATTAGACCTGGCAGCATTTGTGTGTGTTTAAAAAGCTGAGGTACCAAATGCAGGGGTGTAAACAAAGTACCTGTAGCACTGGTGGGGTTTACCACTACAGGCCCTCAGCAGACATTTCACTGTCCATATAGCTGTGTATTTTTGTTCTGATGTTGTCTTATAACTGTGCAGTTGGTCATGGAGACTGTGGCCTCAGTCCATGTCATCAGACCTGACTGCAGTATCAAGGCTTTGAGGTTTCCAAACAGGTATGTGGAGCTCAAGCTGCCAGTTCAGTGTGTTTTGAAGATGGAGGGCAGTGCTCCTCTTGAAGGAAACACTGAATCAAGTAAAAGTAATGCACGTGAGTTTGGAGAGTGAATGGTGTTTACCTGACTCAGCACTCTTCTAGAGGTCTGCGAGATTATCTGAGGCTGATCTCTAGCCTCAGAAGGGCTTTCCGTAGAGTGTGTCTTCATGGTACAATTTAGCTGCAGACGTCACTGAGCAAGTAAATCTTCAGGTTATTGATTCCAACCATTTTATCCAGGTCTGGAACTAAGGTGGTCACAGTCAGAGAAGCAGGTTTTATTAACTTGGAGTGAGAGCCAGGCAAAAGGTGTCTTGCAAATTCTTGACCCAAGCTGGCGTAGCTGCAGGCACACAGGCACCGTGGGTGGCTCAGCACCCTGTGCATGCAAGCGACCTGCGCCCAGCTTGGCATGGGCAACCCAGCAGAAGTGCCTCCACTCTCTCTGTCTAGTCAGGCCCCTTGCTATAGCACTCCTTGGCTTCAGCTTGTTTTACTGATGTGCTTCAGGAGGTGGATGGGGAGGAACGGCCACGTATGCTGTCAGCCCCTGCCTCCCTCCAGATGGGCAAGGCAAAGCACTCCGTGGGTCCCTGTCACATTATCCCAGCTTGAAAACCAAGTCAAGTACCCTGAGATTTGATGGTCGGATTTTCAAAACATTGACTAGTCACTTCAGCAACGGGCTCAAACTTGCTTGGAGAAGTCTCCACTATATGAGATAGCATATCAATATGCTGATGAAAGTCAGCTGCATTTCTCTTTTTCTACTGACCCTGTACATTTGGTTTATGTGCTGTTGAAATACTTGGATGGTATTTCCAGGTACCTTTATTTTACTGTGGGGAAACAGAAGTCTCATTGAGTAATGCAGGTAGGAAGAAATGATCTGCATTACTCACACACACTGCTGGTTTTGAAATCAACTGTAGTGACTCAGGGGAAAAAAAAAAATCCAAATGTTTAAATGGATGGCTCAAGGAAAACCTTCATCTCGGGTACAGTTATGGTAGAAAAAAAAAAAAAAGAGAGAACATTAGATGCACACAGAATGCAACAAAACGGACCTCAGATTAAATACCATTTTGAATTCTTGCTATCCTAACTAGAAAAAGTGATAGAAAGAATCCAGAGGTGGCCAGTGAATATCTTTGGGATGGTGGAGAGGCTTCTGTAAATAGCAGGATGGTTGGTTGTTGCTGCTGCAAGTATTAGAAACAACAGTAACACGCATAGCCCTGGTGCTTAAGAACTGCAGTCATGCACCAGGACCCTAAGCTTGAACAACACTGTACAAGTACTCAATTCTGAGTAGACATGTACAAAAACGGTTATGAACTAGGCACAGAAAATGAGTGGATTACAAAAGACACACAAAATACTTTGAACAGTGAATTGAAAAGTAAATTAAAATACCATCTTATCAAAAATGAGGAAAGAGCTAAAAAAGTTGTAGGGATAAAATATTTAATATAAAACAAAAAGATATGATTTATGCAATATGTGCTGACCTTGTGAAACTTATTGCCTCAGGACATTGTTTATGTGAAGAGTTTAATAGGATTTTGAAAGTTAAGATTAAACCGCTATATAGGTAAAAGGAAACGTGTATGTCCCTTAAATGGGTAAAAGAGAATCAGAAAAGAACTTCCCATTAGAGTACCTTTCACAAAACCTCATGCCAGCAACCGCTGCCAGGAGGAACATGACCGTGAGCTATTTCACAATGTCAGCACCTATGTTTCTGTACAAAAAAACCATTCCTCATTCCCTGCTTTCTTTTTTCCTTCACCAACAGCCCCTCCTCAACTTTCCCACCACATCACTTTCCCTAGTGATGTAGCTAAACTTTTTGAATGTACATGAGGGGGTATCAGGTGACCTGATAATAGAGAGAGAAGGGCTAAAAACCAGGAGAAGGCTGATAGCCAGCTATCTTGAAATAGCAACTTGCCTCATCTCTATTTCATTTACCATTGAACTTCTGACATACTGCCCTGCAATTTCCACTCATCTTTTTTTTTTCCATGTGCAAGTATAAAACAGCTGTACTTGAGTCATGTCTTTTCCCTCTAGATGAATACTTTTCATGTTGTCTCTAAAACTCCTCTCTTTCAAGGTAAATGTGTGCCAGTTAGGCACAGTCAGATGTAAAAAAAGTGCCACACCACTACAGAAAGACCTCAAGAAAATATTGTGATCCTTTCCATGGGTTTCAGCTGTCAAGAATGATAACATCCTTCTGTGACACAAACTTAGATTTTTTGCTTTGGCATAAAACAAAGTCTAGATTTATTTCAGACTAATAAATAACTTAGATTTTTAGTGCTTGCTAAAAAGTTGTTAATATGATCAAATATTTTTTAGTGTTGAGGTCTTGAGAAATTCCTGCAAAAAGGACTTATGAAAATAGCATGCACAATCTAAAAATGAGAGTGTGTGTGTGTGTGTGTGTGTATGTATACACACACACATGTGTGTATATATGTGAGTGTGTGTGTCTACAAATATAAATTTCCAGTTCCTGCGTCTTTGTGAGGAAGTAATTCAGTGTAATAGATGAAGTGTTTGAAATCTGAAAACAATGTTTTGATGGTCAGAGCAGCAAAAGGGGAAGGTGCTAAATATGGCTTATTAGCATTTTATGGACAAAAAGAAATTCAGAATTCTCATGAGACCAATAGAGAGAGGGAAAAATACAGTACACATGTAAATTAACAGTCAGCAATCCTCATACCTAAGGAAATATCCGCAGGACATCTTAAATCATCTAGAATTTGGGTATACTCATTAACCCATGGGAGTTAACCATCTGGCAAGTACAATACAATGCCCTAACTAGTGTTGTTGTGTTGTTGTTTTATAAATCAGGCTGGATCCAACAGTACTGCTTGCTGAATGGAAAGTATATAGTCATTAACATCATGTCCATTGCCAGATCACAAAGTGTAAAAATTATATCTAGCACAAAGAAGTCATCCTCAAAGCATTGTTGCAGTGTCCATAGCTTTGATAGCTGTGAGACAATAAGTTTGTGTTCAAGTACATTCCTGCAAAGATTTCACCTTTTAAAAAGTAATGACAGTATTTACCAGCACACATGCACAGATTTATATCTGATATCAAATACCACAAATATAAAACAAATGGAAATGAAAGCCATACAATGCCTTCTCTTTCTAGACTGGATTTTGACTGAAAATTAATCATGTAGTAAATACACTTAAATTAACTCAACTTATGTAAATGTTATACTGACATGGACACAGAAAGGGGTATTTATTAAATTTTACTGTAATTAAAATCAATGTTTTTATTTGGACTTTGTCATCAACAGACAGCACCATCAAGCATTTTCCATTTATGTGCATGAAACATTAGTGCATCCTCCTGCACAAGGTTTGGTGACACTTGTGAGCAGCTGAAAAATAAGTTGGGAGTGCCCACTGTGCTTCTCCATGAACCGTCATGGGCTTGGAGGAGATTAGCGTGAGGTTGGTGGTGGGTCTGAGACCTATTTCTAATCAAGCACTAGATAACTGAAATCATGTTCCACTGTTTCCAAACATCCAGTCAAAAAATTCAGAGAATTCAGGTTTAATTTGTGTTTGTGTGTGCATGCACACATGGGTGTGACCAGAGCGACAGCAGAGTGAGACAACCCTAAATAGGGGAAAACATGCCCATGCCTCGCTGTCCGCTTCTGTTCTGCTCCAGGAATAGGGACTGGAAGGCTATAGTGGCATCATGATCAGGAGGGTCTTCAGACAGGAGGTGAAACAAGCCTGGTGGAGCAGGGTCTGCCCCAAGCACCAATGAATCTTTTTATGGTTTTGCTTGTTTTTCTGTCCTCTCTGATCCCATGTCTACCTGGTGCCACATAAGCATAGGACAAAATGAGCTTCCTGGCCCCAAAGAGCTCATAGGACAAAATGAGCTTCCTGGCCCCAAAGAGCTCAGACTCTAAGATAGGATGCAGGAGATCAATCCAGACAGATGGGCAAAAGAATAAATGAAAATAATGGGAAAGCATTGATCTGAATGACGCACTGTGAGCATAATATACCAACTACCAGAAACAAATGGAAAAGCTGAATACAGAAAGTGCTACTGTGAAAAAGGAAGAATTTTGTTCTGTGGCAACCATACACAGTAACCACGTGACTGGAATTTCATTCCTGACACTGTCTGTAGTCTTGATTGGATTAAATTTATTTTTAAAGACTTATTCAATTTCCCCTCTGTCCATTTTCTTTCCCTCGTGATGTTGCCACTCTATTAACAGCCTCCCTAGTGAGATCCTAGGGCAAGAAGTGAAGAAAGATATTGAGCCAGATCCTCATTGGTATAAAGTAATAATTCCACTGACCACAAGTTATTCCACTAGAGTATCCCAGTGTATCTAATTATAAAGATAGGTTAACTTTAACTAAACAGCAAATATATTATCCAAATTGGAATTTGTCCAGGATTTGGTTTTGGATACTTAAGTCATTAGTAAAGCTCCACAGCATCTTCAGTTAAAATTTATCTTTTAAAAAAAAAAAAATCCCATTTTATCAGAAAACTATCACATTGAGTAGGAATATCTGCTGGAGCACAATGCAAGGGCACCCATTTATTATTCACTGAGAGAAAAGACGCACCTTGGAAAATCCTGAGAACTTTCTGTTCAAGCATTGCTCCAACATTCCCTAATTTACACAGTTAATGCAGAGATTGCAGGCTCCTCACAAAAGTGATTAAAAGCAAACAAGTGCAAACTGTCTGACTTTGTGAAGTGTGACTTTTCGTACCATGCAACTTACTTGTTATAAAAATATGGACTTGCTAATAGGATGATCACTCCAAACAGCATTAACTAGAAATCTCACTTCCTGTATGTCAAAGCTGCAATGACTTTATCCCACAAAGAATACAGCCTTACTTGTTTGCCCGCTTACAGGCTTTACTTGTTTCATAAATGTAGTTCTATGGACTCTCTTTAGTATTTAACACTCAGATGATCATCTAAAGAAGCACATTAGAGTTCATCATTTTTCAGAAGTATTTATCATAAGATACCTGGAGGAGAATTAAGAATGCTAGTGGAGTTGACTGGGCTTTTAAGATTTGTCACTAATCTATTTGTGTAAAGAAGGATCCTGTAATATTCACTGCCTGCACAAATATCAGTCACCCGTTCTTATTTTAATCTGCAAAACGTATGATTGAGAAGACAAATAGAAGCCATAAAATGGGAAATCACTTTTCCAGTGAGTCTATAAAATTAAAATCATTACAATGTAAAACCATTCTTAGGAAAATGGGCCCTAGGATTTGAATATAATAAAATATCAAGTGCGTTCTGTCTTGCCCAAAATAAAAGGTCGAAGCTTCCCCTGAGTCTTTGGATCTATCAAAGTCCTCATCCAATTCCCAGAGTACCACCACTTGGATGCTTTTGGGTGCCGCCGTTCCTCTTACACCACCGCATAACTGTTAGTAGTTGAACCGACATAGCTCCCTATGAAGAGAAGATAATATACCCGCTTCATCTCAGTACTGAGGAGGCGATGCTCCTACAAGCCATGGTTTCTAGAGCAAACACTGAGTTCGAACCACTGCAGGCTGTGACGAATGCAACAGGGCATCCTACAGCTGGGAGTGCAGTGCACAGCACAGCTAATGGTAAAAATAAACGCTTCTGGTCAAGAGCACCACTTCCTCTCAGCTCATAGTCATGGTATTGACCGAGTTAACTTTTTTTAAGGGTTTGTTATCTTCATGGATGAATAAGATCAGTTTACAGGTGATACCATTTCTGTAATCTGCACAATTAAGTGTATGCACTGAGAGTGGCAGAAATGAATCCACCTGAATCCCTCAAGGAATAGAGCCTGTCAAGTAAATGTACAAAGTAGGCAAAGCAAAGGTTTTATAGAAATCTCCTTTAAACCCACCAGGGCCAAGAACTTCCCCTTGGGGTAGATTTTAAATTAGTTCATGTTTTCTCGTTTTCTCTCATAACTGCAGGGAGAATCGAGAAACCTCCCATCTCCCTTGCAGATCACTGAGAGAAGTTGAGAGAATAGAGAAATGTCTGTTCATCTGTGCATAATGCCCGGCTCTAATTTTCTATATAACTGCTCATAGCATTTCTGAACTATTAAGCTTAATAAGGTCTCATGGGTCTGTATGTGTGTGAATGTTTTACCCCACAGAGCTCCTCTACCTGCTATTATGACTGTAGGCTTATACCGAGAAATCAGCAACCAAACACGTAACCTCCCCATCTTATCCTCCCTGCTAGTACAGGCACTACCTAGTAAAAGTGATGGATATCTGCGTTTTATAGATTATGAGTGAGTTTGCAATGGTCTGTAAAGAGGCTCCTTGAGGCAAAGAGAGGGGTCGGCTAAGTCTATTATCTGTTTTCCTAATCTTCTAACTTTGCTCTCAAGATCAATCCATTTGCTATAACACTCATTCTTCCTAAGAATGGCAGAAAGATAGGGCCCCAGATAAAAGTCTTTTCAGAAGCTTATCAACAGCTGAGACAAGAGGAGAGAGGAAATTCTGGGAATATATTCATTTCCACATATAACGGATATGAAATTCAGTGTACTGAACAAATACTTGATCTTCATTTAGTTTCTAACTTTCACTGTTAAAATTTAGCTTTAAAGGTTACAAAAAGACAAGATCTACCAAGGTCTGGGGTATTTACTTAACAAAATAAAATACAAATAAAACAAAATCCAGCAAGAATTATGGCAGAGTTGTCTGGTAATTTTTCATCTAAATGCTTTTCTGGTGTAAAATAGAATATTCAGATGAATGTTTTCTAAAAGAAATTTTCAGTTCTACCAAAATATTTCAGGTTTTCTACTTAGAAAAAGCAAACTACTTCACTGCAGATTGAATCGGCTTAAATCAAAGCACCTGCCTCTGAACACATTGACAGATTTCATGTGAGACTGGTTCAAAATTAAGCTTCACCCTGCAGAATTGCACTGGTGCTGCTGCCTAGGCACCTTTCTTCCATTCCTGTTAAAGCAGCAGACCGCTGCTGTTTTCCTTTTAGGCCTAATGTTCATTTGATGATAGGAAACACAGATGATATTCTACCAGGGGAGACGAGTATAACTCTGATTTTAAAAAAAAAATAAAAAATAAGAAATTCTCCTAAATGTCTAGTGAGTTTTCTTGATTGCAAAGTAGTGGATTGTTTCAATCTCATAGCAGCAAGGAGGCATCGTTAAGTTAAAGTAAGATAAATCAGTCTGCCCCTGTACTATGCTCTGGTGAGACCCCACCTGGAATACTGTGTCCAGGTCTGGAGTCCCCAGCATAAGAAGGTCATGGACCTGTTGGAGCAGGTCCAGAGGAGGGCCATGAAGATGATCAGAGGGTTAGAGCACCTATCCTATGAGGACAGGCTGAGAGAGTTTGGGTTGTTCAGCCTGGAGAAGAGAAGGCTCCAGGGAGACCTTATAGCAGCCTTGCGGTATCTGAAAGGGGCCAACAAAAAAGCTGGAGGGGGACTTTTTACAATGGCATGTAGTGATAGGACGAGGGGGAATGGCTTCAAGCTGAAAGAGGGTAGATTTAGATTAGATATTAGGAAGAAATTTTTCACTATGAGGTGGGTGAGGCACTGGAAGAGGTTGCTCAGAGAAGTTGTGGATGCCCCATCCCTGGAAGTGTTCAAGGCCAGGTTGGACGAGGCTTTGAACAACCTGGTCTAGTGTGAGGTGTCCCTGCCCATGGCAGGAGGGTTGGAACTAGATGATCTTTAAGGTCCCTTCCAACCTAAACTATTCTATGATTTTATGCTTCTATGAATTGGAAGAGTGGCTTAGGAAATATTCAGTCATACCAGGTTGAGACAAAAGTGGACCAGATGCCAAGGGGAAACCTCCAGCAGGAAATTATCTGTTTTTTTCTAGATACTCTTGAGTAAAAGGGTGGTCTAAAGTCTTTGGCGACCAAGTACCTTCTTTCTTTTGGAGGATTCAAAAGATAATGTGACAGGAGTTTAGTCCGAGCTGCAAGTTAATACCAGTGAAATCTCTGCTTCAGATGCACTTGAATACAGGAGATGTTAATTTGTGGTGTATCATTGCAGCCATCTTCATCTCCAGCTGCATTCACTTGTATGTCCTGCTCCAGCCACCTTCAGATCTCTCCTTGACATTAACTGCTGTTATGCTTTCCAGCATAATATACCAGAAAAACACTTGCAACCGGCAATGTCTATGCAGTCAGTGAGCAGAGATTTTTGCCAAGTCTCCAAATCCCCTTATTTTCACCTTTTTTTCCTCCATCCTGGTTATCTGCTCATTTAGATAGATCTAGTGGACCATGCTCACTCTCAAGCTTGTCGTTTTCTTATTTGTTTGCACTGTGTGAAGAACAACAACATAACCCTATTCTTGGGATACTTTCCTGGGAACCATGTAAAAGAAATATAAATATGCTCATTTCATAGGTTTGAAAATTTAATAAAGTACTACCAGATCTTTGTAAATTGTAAAAAGTACGTTTGCATAAAGCATGAGAAGACTACTTTTCATCAGCCCCATAATTTCACATAGGAATTGTCTGTTTGCCATATTAGCAGAGCAATCTCTCACTTTCTCTAATGGCAATATATTTTGAAGTACCATTTCCCATCTTTTTCCTCTCTCTTCAAGAGATGTTTCTACTTTTTGAATTGTCAGATTCACCTACACACTTGCCAATCAAGCACAAGATCTCTTAATTTCATTTATCAAAGAAATTAAACTCTCGTTTCCATTGAAATAACTGTTCAACATCCAAACTGCATCTAATTTCAGAGAAAAATTAAATTTATTTATGCATTTCAGAGATGGGAGCATTTGTAGCTGTATTCATGTTTTACTGACTGTGACTTTCATAACAACACTGTGACTTTCATTCCAAACAGGAGCCTTGCAGGACAGGCTGCACTGAAAAGCAAAGATAAAGCCAAGAATTCCTTGCAACTGGAACTCCACCACTACTTAAGGGGGTTTAGTTAATTTACTGGAAAAATACATAAATTATTGCAATCTGCAATGTTCATTTTTATACAGGCTTCAATGAGAAATATCCACCATGGATTTTATTTTCTTACAAATATCTATTTGAACTCATTTTAACATGACTCAGCAAAGATGACTTATTTTTCTGTTCAACCTTTTACTGTACCGACAAGAATACCAACTGAGAGAGAGAGAGAGAGAGAGAGCATCTGTGTATGTCTCAGTTGCAATTTGGAATATACTTTATTGATTCACTTCTTCCATGTAGCTAACAAATACATTGCCAGTTTCCCTAAAAACCAGTTTGATCATATCAAGCAAACTTTCTATCCACTGTCTTATGATTGAAAATGGTGTATTTCTTCAATACCTGTTTGCAGAGGTGGCAATCTTATAAATGAGACCTACATTACTCTTCTCAAAGACATTGATTCTTTTTGAAAGACCCAGAAATATAAAATGCTTTGAACGAATTGTTAGCCGACGGCTGAACGCATATTTTAATTAGAATTGACTCCGATCCAAAAATCTATGAAGCAAATAGTCTCAAATATTTAAGATACTGTAAAAACTAGTCCAGATTTCACTCCTACAAGTGATTTCTCTCTTGATGAGGAATCCAAAAATGTCAGGATCCAGATCCTATCTTCTTTCCCAGCCTGAACAGCACACTGTTCAAAACATTGATGGAAGCATGAGTTGAGACTGAGCTTTTTGGGCAATTAATTCATTGTGTAATTTTATTAATTTTATTTCGAGGTACTTGAAATTGACATTTCATCATTCTTTCAAGTAAAATCGGCACAGAATATGAACTGGCACCTCCCATACTCAGAGTGAATTAGTGACACTACAGTCCAGGTACCATTCTCATTCTCCAGTATCACCGCAGATAACTAACTGCATGGAAGTCAAGAGCTATGCCAAAAAAAGAGCATAATGAAGTAAAATCAGCATGTTTTTGGAGAATCAGGTGTTTGATCTGCATCATTTCTTTAAAAAAAAAAAAAAAAAAAAGAAAGTGTTAAAAAAACAATAAAC
>VYXH01012480.1:503728-571901 GCA_013397275.1 Burhinus bistriatus | reverse complement strand
TGTTCATTATTTTATTAAAAAAAAAAAAAAAAAAAAGTAAGTGTTAAAATAACCATCAAGCCTGACTGTCACCAAGTGATTGCTGAATTATTCTCTGTCACCATTCTAATCCACAGACACCGGGAAGGAAGAAAAAGAACAACCCCCCCTCATTCCTCTTACAAAGGCAAATTAGCCAGATTGAAGTCAGCCACTGAATGAGGGGAATATGCTTTTGCCATGTCTTCTTTGCTCCTAGGTATGGGTCCTGGCAAAGATCACATCAACAAGATCGGTCCTTCCTGGGGTGCTGGATTTTTGAGTGGTAACACGGAGGAGTTGGTATAAGGAGGGCAGTGGTCACATATGCCTAGCTAGCTCGCAGGAGGAAGCATATGGCTACCATTTGTTCCACCAACAGTGGTGTGCACACACCGCGAGCCCGCAGAAGGAATGCAATTTCACTCAGCCAGACTTCCTCGCGGCTCTTCCAAGACACCCTTTTCTCCACGCCTCCTGGGAAGCGAGGCATAAGCTGGCCAAAACACTCCTAAGAAGAAAGGTTTCTTAACAGCGCTAAAGCCTTTCTCTCTTGTCCTTTACTAAGTCAAGTAAGCGCTTTGTGCTGCATTGCACAGATGGCTTGATGTTGCATGTGCACAAGTACAGCTGTTAGATCTGGGGTGGGTTACACGGAGCTGGCAACTCCGTGTTTCGGTTGATATCTATGAAATTAACCACTAGGCAGATTTTTAGGGAAAGGATAGGAATTGCCGTACAATATTTAGAAGATAAGATAGATGCTTGCATCTTTGGCACTAGCTGCCAGACAATAATCTTCCCCTCTAACACATCTCGGTGCTTGAGGCAAAGACCCTATTTTTTCTCTTCAGTTTATTTTCCTGACTCTGTCACTCACACACTGCAATTGGGTGTCAGATTGTTTAGTCTAGAATTGGGACGGCACAAGTGCTGTCATGTAGAGACTCTATTTCTCGTTGGCTGGAGATCAGCTCTTGGTCTTTTTAGGAGTTGTGTGAGACAGAGTGGGGTAGAAGGCATTCACAGGTCAGTGCAAAGCGGGCTGTGTGTCTGTCTTCCAACTAACCCAGGCAGGTATTTGGGTGCTGCCCCCACCCCTCACCTGAACACACTCAGTTTCTCACCCCAGCTTTGCACTGATTTCATTCCAAGCAATATGGCCACCTGCAGCTGCACACAAGTGAGACTGTCTTGAGTGAATGAATTGTGAATTTTAGAAAGAATATGTATTAAGCCACTTGAGTTCCATTAGTCCTTCACTGCCACCTCCACAGACTCTCTTCATGCCAAGAGGATCAAGCTCTCCTCACCTTGCTGAGAAAGAATCAAAGAGTTGCTCAGCATATCTCAGCCCCCAAACTTTAAGGCATATGCCTTAAGCTGTTTTACTGTGGCAGTTCATCAGTATGTCAGGTACTGAATTTGGAATGTGTCTGCTCTCCCTTGGCCTTGACTAACCCAGGTGGGCAGGATTCACATTAACTCTGTCATGAAAGAATATGTCTATTAGCATGTTTTATCCCACTAATAATCTAGTATTAGGTTTTTCTACAGCAATTTCATAACAGCAGATCACAAAAGTGGTTTTTTTAAATGCCAATGTTTTAATGGACCTTTATCATTTCACTATAACAAACTCATTTTTCACATGTACCTGTATACTGATTCTATTGAAATTAGGTACTTTTTACTATATTGGTTTGTTACCTATTAACTTGATGTAGTTAACACATTCTCTATAGGCTCTCCTGTGTTCTTGATCCTCATCCTGCTAATTCTTGTAAAAGCATTACCTACTTCAAGTAACTGACAATCTGTTACTTGGGTAAAAATACTTCACACAGGTCTACCTTCAGAAAAGCAGCACTGAAACAGTTAATTCAAACCTATATGTGGCCAAGGTTACAGCAATGCTTCTGAACTTTAGAATATTGTTCCCAAACCTCAGTGAAAAAAAAACAACTGAAGGAGCATACCCACAGGGCTGAACATCAGTAAGCAGACATAGAGAGAAGATTGGCATCTACAGAATATAAAACAAGATTGAGTACATAAGGTGAAAGAGGTATGTAAGGTTCTCAGGGGACAGACTATTTCAGTCTTTTGAAATAAGTGGTTTAAGTCTTCAGCTCAGCTTCCTTTGTAATAGAAAGCCTATGTGTCCTTTTTGAGTTACTCCATAAAGTATTACAACTTCAGTACATCTACTTCATATGACTTTGTTGCTACATGTGAATGTAGTTACATATTTATATATCTTGTGTGCTTTCATTTTTAGAAAAATATTTTAAATGGTGTGCATTTTAATGGTGTAATTGAAATTATATAATAATGGGGAAATCAATAGGCAAATAATAAGTAAAGAAATATAATTAAAAAATAGAATTGCAATAAACTCTTCAATTTGACAGATAGCAATAAAGTCACAGGTTTTGCTTGCTCCTTGCCTGTACCTTGAACATGTGTCATCATTCACAGCTGTATGTTCCTGCCTTTCTGACTTTACTTTGCACAGTCAAAAGTGCAAAGTGACTGGTCTCTGCTAAGACTGAAAAGAAAATCATTGGCTTTGGCTGGCTTTGGTCTGTATCTTTATTGCAGTGGTGACTTAGCAAAAATCACTGTGTAAAGAGCATGAAATATGTGCTTAGCTAGGTTCATGAATTTTGCATTTGAGGTTTTTAGTCACTTGTATTTTTTAACACCTCATGCAGGGGCTGGAGATTTTAGATCTGATGTGTAGGTGAAAGTTTTAGATTCTTTCGTATCTCAAGGGAAAAAAAAAGAATAAAGTGGACAATGCGATTTTCAAGAGCTGTATTTTTGACCAGGTTATTTAAGAAGGCCAGAAAAAGCACTGTGTCTATGCTCTTGAAGAAATGAAGGAAAATACATCTGAATCTCCGTAGTAGTCATGATGTGACTCATTCATATGTTGAAAGCAAAGTGTTATACAGTGCCTTAGAAACTCAGCCACTGTGAGCATCAGACTTGGTCCTGAATCAATAAAGATGACAGGACTATTCATAGGATGAGTGAGTTCAGGATGACACCCTTCCAATACAGAGTGAAGAGAAGACATTTGTTTTAGCTGACAGGAAGCCCCAATTAAAATAGCCTCTGTCTTTCCAATACTTAGCTGTGGGAAGTCATTAGTCATCCCAGACTTTAAATCTGACAGTCAGACAGTACTAGCTTTACTGAGGAGCAGGTAACACAGGTTGAACTAATAAATACAGTGCAAGTACATGTACCACTGGCATCCATACGAAACTCAGCATGGATCCAAAAATAACAGCAATTATCAGTGGCACGAAGATGGAAAGAAATATCGACTGTTGGTGAAATCCCTGTTATCCCCAGATACGGACTTAGAGGACACTGATGGATGGCTATTTACCACTATATGTTAACCTTTCTGGGGACAAGTTACTTTCAAGTCTCATGTAAGACAGTCACACTCACTACTCATGCAGGGTAGCTCATGACGTAAAATGTTAAACCATCATAGTTACCCGCAAAATGGATAACCATGAATTACTTCTATCACAAGTTCAAACGTATGACAATGTTGTTTACAACATGTGTCAAAGGTATCTCACTGTTGCTGAATTGTCCCATCCATCTGAAACACATTGGATGTGTGGTAGCCAACCAGAAACACCACCACCATGTGAGAACACTTAGTGTGTTTTGCACTGGAGGTGCTTCAGGTATTGAAGAAGAAAACTGTCAGTCCTTGAGCAGGCTTCAGTGCTATAGAGAACAGAGGAGGTCTGGCCTTTGTTTTTGTTTACAGACTGAGGAAGACAGAATTGCTGAGATGATCCCTGATACTTTTCCAGGAATTTTAATCTAAACATATAAAATGGGGCACTTTGTTGCTAGGTGTGTGACATTCAGAAAGTGCAAGCAGAACACAAGAAAGCAGAAGACATTTTTCTGCTATGATCCAGGCAAGTGACATCACGGCTGTGCCAGTTACAAAGGAGGCAGGCAACCCACCGAACTTTGAGTCACAAGGGCCAGTCTGCAACAAGAAAGGGAAAAAAGGAAACCAGCTTTCTTCTCTGCCCAGAAGCAGCTGGCTCCTGCTGCCCATCTTGCATTTAGACAGCAGTCTGTGCCTCGAGAGTACCTCAGAGACACCCTCGCTAGGCGTTCTTACTTTCTGTATGTTTTCTCCTCTGTTAGTTTGTTACAAGATATTCTAAAAGCCAGTCCTTTTCTGTGGGGATTTTGTCTATCGCTATAGTTTTAGCTTATAATAGCGTATAAATAGTTTATAAACTCAGGAAATTTAAAAACTAAAATGTAGATAGCTTATTTTATCATAGACTTTTTCAAATATTGCCTTTCTCAGGACTTCACAACTTGTTGTGGAAATAAATGTGACAATACAACTCTACTTTATAGTAACTGGGAATCAAGCTAAAGGAGCTGACTGATTCTGAAGACACTGAGACACAGTTTTCACAGCGTTAGCCCAGAAAGAATTTGAGTAAAAGAAAAAATAAAATAATAAATCATTTAAATGGTGTCTAAATCAAATATTGCTTTTCCCATTTTATCATATAGTGCTGATGGTTCTTCAGGGCAGTAAGTCCCTTTCTATCTCAAACTGCCTACATGCAGGTAGCTAGTTCACTGGGACCTGCCCTGTTCCTTTAGCCGGGGTTGAATGTCACGAGAGATTTTTGTAACAGAGGGAAAAAATAGAACTTCCACAAGAAAATTCTACCTGTAACAGTGACTCTCTGGGGCAATATTGCAAAGTCAAATGGGCATTGAGCTTGCTGTCCTTGAACTGAACATAAGACCCAGACCAAATTCCTTTCTGATACGTTACTTCCTTCTGTAATGCATATCTATTTATTTCAGAGACTTTTGTGAGGGTACAGTGGCATTTTTGCTTGTATTTAAGCAGCAGTGTGGCAGGTATATTAAGAATGGGCAGAGCAGAAGTCATAAGTAGTGCAAAATATCCTGAACAAATTCATTCAAAGTGTAAATGCACAGAAACAGGATCAAACAGCATAAATAGTTGTGACTAGTTATTAAGGTTCCAATTAATGTTGAGATCCTCTTGAAAGTGCTTAAAAGTCACAAAAGGCAGGATTCTTTTGTCTTTCATTTTTAGAAGATTAACATAAATAAAATAACAACTGCCTCAGACATACAATGAGTTACTGCATCTTAATGATTTATCACGTTCTGCAAGCCATGGTACATGACTCTGTCTGTGTTGTTAGCTCATGGCAAATGTGAGGTAAAACATGGCATCTCTAATCTTGCCAAAAAAGGTTTATTATGCTTGTGCACTTTACCACACATCCATGATATCAGACCCAGAGGATGTAAGCATCAGTACAGTGGCCCAACAGAGGTATGGAGCCTCCGAAGCACCTTCCAGCCTTGGAAACTCATTTCTGAGCCATAATTACCCAGCTGCTATTTTAAGCACTGTGGTGGTGTTAAGTTTTGAAATGGGAAATGGAAAAAAATAAAGGCAGGGTCTAGCATTTTATGTGCCAGTTCTATAAGGGACAATGAAATTCAGTTTCAGAAAGAGGAGTGACAGACTGACAGATCAAGCCAGCAGAAGGAGTAGAAAACTGAACACTAAGGTGTACATGGTGAAAGTCAAAAAAGGTAGGTAGGAAGTCCCAGAGCTGGTGAGGTCTTCAAGGGTGTGTAGATTCCTTCTGACACCCATTAGGCAAAAAAACCAAATAATGCTTTGTTTTCCGTCTCAATTAAGCAAGAATTGCACAGTCTGTATATGTCTGTGAATTATTATTCATGTATACTGTCTTTTACATATATTTCATGTGGACTAAGTGCCTGCAGGTGAGCAGCGTTTAGTATCTTTGGCTGTTTAAGTTGCTTTTCTTTTACAAACTCTCAACTTGAAATGCAAGTGTGACCTCATACATGCATAAAGTCAAGCCTGTGCTAAAGTTTTTATGGGATCAGGTCTTTCTGTAATCTTTATTATTTATGAAGCAGAAGTCTCATAGCCAAGCAAATTCACTTTGCATTCTCCACATATTTTAATGCAGAAATACCGTAGAATCAAAGCTTAAAAAATATTCTCAGACTTGGAGGAAATATTTTCTTTCTAGATCAATGTCGACCTAACAGCTTTATTAATTTATCAAGAGAAGAGCTATAACCCTATTGTAACTTGCCTGACAATAAATACTATGGTAATTTCCAAGGACAAATATTTTTTTGTTGATCATTAAACAGTAAATTTTTAGTCACTTCTCCCTCTGGATTAAATAAATACTATTAGTTTTTCAGTTGTGTACAGTAAATATGGATTTCAAGACTTGTTTGTCTGCATTTCTTAAAACATTTATGAACATTGAACAGATGAATTTGTTTTAAGCATATTTTTTCATTTGAACACTTTTCCCTCTGGTTTTTAATATGGATACCGTTCATCACATATTGAATAAAGCAAGTTTTACTTTATTTAATGCCTTGACCCAAATCACATTGTCTCCATAAATATTTTACAGTCTGTGTGCAACAAAAGCACGATTACCAAACTCATGTCTGCACTTGTAGGTAACATACTATAAAAAATTGATCATTTTCCCTTCCCCTGTTTTTTAACAGAGAATTGGTGTTAGTAACTGTCCAACAGAATAGGAGGGGTTGCATGTGCATATATGGCTGTATACGTCTCCCAGTATGTATAAATGTGTGTCTGTGAGTGTATACATATATATTTTAACACTTAGTCTACAGGGATCGGATGCTGGAAATGTGGAGCAGGTTCTTTTGCCAAATTTCTGTCTATATTAAATCCATACATACACAAAACAGAAAATATTACTCACTGCATGTCTCTCCAGCAGATTTTTAGTGAGTCTGGAAATGAATTTCCAGACTTGAATCACTGCTGCAAGTACAGCTGCATGTCTGGCAGAGGCAGAGTCTTTGCTGGTGGTTGAATTGAATGGGCAGATGCAGCTTAACAGCTACTTTAGAATTTGAAGAAATTATCTTCCTTTTTTTATTTGTCCTGAATTTTGCTATGCAAGCACAATAATGCCAGATGGATGTTCGGAAAGAAGTAAACTGAACAGTAAGAAGAAAAATGGGAGAAGTGGTGAATCTCGGCCTGTTATCTTAGGGACGACAAGAGGTGGAGAGTTTTACTAGCACAGGGCTCCAGTCGTCACTCAGATGCATTCAAGGTTCCACTCTTCAGAGATGTGATTGACTGAATTAAGTGCAATAGCAGACTTTTTCTCATTCTCAATACAACGAATGAGATTTAAACAAAGCTGGACAGTGTACACGTAAATCCCAATTTGATTTCTTTTACCAAGCATTTCCTTTTGGATTATAAAGGCACAAAAGAAGGTGGTGCAAAAAACCCAACAAACTGAAAAAGGGATCATTTCAGCTTAATCCTGCTGTCAGTTGTGAGAGGTAGAGTGTCACGGTTCAGGGCTCAGCCTTCCACCACAAGTCCTGCCTTCACACCTCAGTCCTCTCTGCTCTTCCTAAGGAAAAAAATATTTATTGGAAGCCATTGGTGTCAGCAACAGACAGGTTTTTGCACACATGAAAAGTACATCAAACATTTCATTTTAAAACTGAGTACTTAGTATTCCTGACACTCTTCTAACAATCCATCCTTGGGAAGCTGGCTCCACCAACTAAATGTGATAACACTTTCCCACGTGTCCATGTAGAAACGGCATTTTGCAGTAAAGCCATTTTGATATAAAAATATGTATTAGCATTTTTCTTTAGCTATAGATGTGGCTTGGTCTGACATTCCCTGAAGCCGGTGGAGGTTTTCCATTGACTTATTTGAGGTTGAATCAGGACAGAGCTGAACCTGGACAGTGCTAAGGACTTGTACTTAGTAATTCTTCCTGCTATTTGCCACCAAATATAATTAGGCATTTGCCCAAATGTGGCCTTACTGCAGCCTGGAAATGTTCCCATTGGGAATTACTCCTCTGAAGCTGCTGTGGCTGGCCCTTTTGGTGCCTTGTAGGTAAATGCCCGAGTCTATAAGGAACTGTGCAGTCCATTTGCCATGGTTAAATGCAGGTGCTAGTGTCCCCTGGAGCAAGTTTGGCACTCGGTTTTCGGGTTTTTTATAAAAAAAAAATATATATATATTATTAAAAATTGATTACATTGCTAAGTGATTAATACCTAAATAACAAAAAAAAAGGGAAAAAACCCTAAGCCACATTTAATCCCATTATACACAGTAGCAGACTAACACTAATGCTTTCTTATGAATCCAGACTTCTCTCTCGCCTCCTCCTGCTCTGTTCCAGATCCCAACAACAGGCAGCCTTAATCTGCTTCTAATAAAAGGTAAAAAGCCTTCTTCCTTCACCAGACAGCACTGCTAGGTCCACCACGAGCTTTTCCGCAGGGGGAAAACATGTAATCTTTCCTCTTCACTTCCCTATCTCAGCCACTGCTAGTAACGGGGCAACCTAAATCTCTTTTCACAACCTGAGTCTCATAGGAAAACATCACAAGGGAAAGCATGGCTTGAGCCTCTGGAAAACGCAAAAGCAAATCCAATCAGAAATTGCCTGGTTTAGGTTCATCCCAGTTCAGATACAAACCATACAGAGAGACTATTTCAAAAAGTATTCAGCTACCTCAGATAAATAAAACTCTGCTTTTGTGACTGATGTGGGCTGAATAATCAGGCTGTTTATAGCAATGCATTTTACAGATATCTTTGTCAATAAAACCAAAGGGAATGTGAGTAGTAAACTGCAGATGAGTGGCAGTAAACATTTCCCAAACAGTGAGTAATTCTCCTGCAAAACTTGAAACCCTTCCTTTGAGTTAACTTCTCTAATGATTCAAATGAGCAAAACTGAATTGACACTAATGAGATAAACGTGGCTTCAAACTCTTAGAGATCCTAAGATGAGGGTAATATTGTAATGCAGTACAAAGTATAATGATATTTATTGCATTGGACACTGCACAATAATTAGTAGGTATGTACCAGGGTTTAAATATGGGAAGAACGTGTCTAAATGTTATTTCTAAGGTTTTAGCAATTTGTAGTAATCACAGTACCACTATAAAACATGACTTAAATTTCATAGTGAGCTTGAGTGAAAAACATCAGTTATTTCTAGCTGTTTGCCTGCCGAGCTGTGTCGTATGAAAAGCAATTATTATTAATTGAGGTGGTGTGAGTAAGGAAGGCGGGGGGAGGAAGGAGTCCCTACAAATGGCTCTCATGTTTGTGCATGGTTTGTTTATCTTCTGCCTCGCTCCCAGTTTGAGCTGCGGAGCTGGGAGGGGACTGGCAGCTGGCAGCTCATCATTACAGGCGCACACTGTCCCATCTGCACTGCTTACTGTGGTGAGGTCGCATGGGGTTTTACCCAAACAGGCTCTCAGGGGTACAATAACATACCTCTTGATTTGGCTGTGAAGTTATACTTATTATTAATAGACAAGATAAGAGGCTGGGGTTCTATTCATCCACTTTAGTGCTAATTATTCAGTTTGATCTGAGC
The DNA here is from genome assembly GCA_013397275.1 of Burhinus bistriatus. Classification (NCBI taxonomy): domain Eukaryota; kingdom Metazoa; phylum Chordata; class Aves; order Charadriiformes; family Burhinidae; genus Burhinus; species Burhinus bistriatus. The sequence goes on along the minus strand of VYXH01012480.1, from coordinate 562,344 downwards.
CGATTATGATACTGATAGATAACCACACCACATTTATAGCTATAGCAAGCAGTGGCCAAGAACTTTGGCTCATGCTGCTGTTTGGTTTATCTGATAGGAAGGGAGGAGAAAAAAAGAAGCTGCTCTGGTTGATTAGCAATGTGTTGCATGGGACCATTTATAATGAAGCATATCATTTAAATTTTCCTTTACAAATGAGTCCAACTCTCTTTGCAGGCTGCAGGCTCTGTTAATTGTCACAAACATTGCTTTTTTTTTTTAAACATTATTAGCTCTTTGGCAGGATCTCCATTGTTGACTAAAAACTTGGCATGATCAGGGCTTGCTGAATAATTTAGGTTGTTGGCAGCTGGAGTAGGAGAACACACACATCTAGGCAGGCAGACGTGCTGCTTGAGCTCTTTATATAATAGCATTGTATACAAAGCAGACTATAGTCAGCAATGACTTCTGTGTCTGTTTATAGGTAAACACTGATGTTAGTCTTACAGAAAAAAAAATTGAGGGATACTTCAAACTGTATATAATATGTGAGACAGATGCACTGCTGATTGTTCAGATGACTCCCTTAATCTCTGACTTTCACGGAATATCATTACTGCAGATTCTGAGGAGCAGCACTTCAAGTATGTTTCTGTGCACTTTGGCACTTCGGGTCTTGCGTATAAACACCACTGCACATAATAATGATGCTGTGAGCTTAGCCAGAAAAAGAACTCCTCACACTTTTCCTTTGTGCAGCAAATGGCTCCCAATTGTACTGTCAGTCACAGAGAAAATGTGCAGCTTGAGAGATGCCCATTTTGGAATTACATTTGTGTGCTGTACGTACTCCCACTTTTATCAAAGTGTCTAGAAGAGAAGTAAAATACATAAAACCTGCTGCATGCATCCTGATGCAAGGCATCCAAAGCATTAATGATGAGTGCTGGGCAGGTTTTTCCAAAAGAGTTATCTCCCACAAAATTTCCTCCTATAAATTGTATGTAAGTGACATCTGTCAACATGCACTTTTTGTCTCCTTTATGTACCTTTATGTTGTACTTAACTGTCATTATCGCGACACTTATGAGATAGAGGCTGGAACTGTTCATTTCAAAGTTTAAGGAGTATTGAATGAACAGGAAAGAAATCAAAGATAAATAAAACATGAGGGGCCAGTACTGGACGTTTATTATCCTTTTGTTTCATAAACCCGCTTGTGCATTGCCTCTCTGTTTTTCCAAGTTGCCATTCTCTTCCCAGGAAAGTCTTCTCCCTTCCAAGCTCCTCACTCCTTAATTCCACTTTAAATCCTTCAAGGCCCACTGCTTCCCAAGCCTTTTTCTTTCTGCCCTCAAGCCTGTGTCCCTGGAGAGAGAGGACTCCACTAGAAAATGTCTCCTGGATTTCTGTGACAGCCACTTGACAGGTATGATAGAACATAATGAGAAATGAATAAAACACTCTCCTAGTAGTCTCAACAGAGGGAGAATAACTGAGTTAGGCTGAGGATGAATGGGCTGTCTTCCTCCCCCATGCGCATGCCGGTCCTGTAATCAGCACTGGAGCACAAGGTGGGAAAGGTGGCTGCATGGAGGCAGTGTGCTCTTTTGACAGTTTTCATGGTTATTAGCTAAAAAAGACCGAGCATTGTTAAAACTGGAATTTCCCCCACTTACGCTGTGACACTTCTACACTTAACAAGAAGGAATAGTAGGGTGAATATTACCTAAGTATTATAATACAGACTCCATTTAGAGATGTCCAGACCTACGTGTTTCGCAGAGCAAGCATCTGATAACTGTCAGAGTGGTCTTCCTGCAACATGACAACCTTTGCGATCATATGTAGGAAGCACTTCTGAACTGTACCTAGTGTATGGCATTCCAATTATTATTTACTGTATAGATTTCACTATATAGTAATCGCCAGCACATGTATAAATGTACTATGCAGCTTGGAAGAGTGCTGATGAACCCATCCATCATCATAAAGAATCTATTTTATGAAACTGTGTTATGATTGCATACTTAAAAGATCATAAATAAATGACTTCACCAATAACTTTTTTTCTTTCTGAGAAAACTGCACAGACATCCCCATCATTTGTTAACAGGTTTCTAAGAATTTCTTCTACTGCATTAATTTGGTTTTTGTGCAGGAACTAACTGCTTATGTTTGCCACTGGTGTGTTAAGGGACATATCAGTAATACCTACGTGCGAGTAAGAGGGTATGTATGTGAAAGACCCAATCCACTTTGACACTAAAGCATGAACTTTACTCCAGGTATATGGAAAGTCCCAGTGACTTTAGTCCAAATACTCACCCTGACAAAGCTTAGCACTTGCCAAAGTGCTTTGCTGGATTGAGACCATATTTAGCAGCTGTTTGTAGTTAGCTGTGTTGCAGCCTAGGAAGTCAGTGGGCTCGGCAGCTGATAGACTGTTAGCAACTGATGGACTCTCTTCCCAAACAGTTTAGGAGTCTCCTTTCATGAGAGCAAACTGAGGAAAATTTCCTTTCATAAGTAAGTCCAGAATTTTGGTGGGAAAATTTATTGTTTAGATTATATTAAAATGAATAGATGTGAAGTAATTCCTACACTGTCTCTACATTAGTTTTTTAAAATGAATGTTTCTCCAGATTTTTCCCCATAAATTTCATGTACTGAACATTTCTGCATACAATTATTTATCATTATCATGTTTCCCCAGACAAAAAATGTGACTGTGTGCCCATAGTCTGAATTTTGCAACACGTGACCCATTCCATTTGCAGTCAGAAATGGCTGTTTTCACTCCTAAAAATATTTGGAAGTATTGAGATGCATAAGATTTGGGCTGGAAGTTAAAAGATCAGGTCATCAGATAGTGTTGAAAACATGACCCGCTATTCATAACGTTAATATTTTCCAGAACAATGAATGATAAATACTAATACAATGACAGAAATTACCATTGGGCTGAGTTGCACAGTAAAGCAATTATGTATTTCTCAAATGCAAAAACTTTACTAGTAAAACTATGAACATAGTTTTGTGCAAACTAATCTCTAGAGAAGAGAAAAGAAAGAAAATCATGGAAAGCCAATGACTGATGCACTTTCCTTAGTTCCTTTTGTCCCAGTGAAAAGCATATTTCTTCTAATGCAACAGTGGCAGCTCTTATCTGTTTGAGCACGAGAGCCTCTAGAGCATGAGAACCTTTTAATAAAGAAGACTATTCTTTTGTTATAAATCATTCATTGGGTAAGAAGAGACTCTTACAGGATTAGCAGTGTTCCTTAGTTTGGTGAATCTCATAATGTTAGAGTTTTAACAACAGACCCATAAAAAGGTTGCTGTTTGTATTTCAGCCCAAAGCACGGCAGCTATATACAGGCGCATGGCTACAAAATGTCCAGGATGAAGAATTAAAAAGGCTGTGGTTGATTAGCATTTACAAGAAACTTAACAACCAAAGGCTCTGTAATCTGTATTGGAGTAACACAATGTTGACTTGATTTTCTACTTTTTAATGAGTACTCGACTATCATCCTACTGTCACCGTGACAGAGATGTTTGATGTTGGGGTGGAATAGACTGAAAACATCATTGACTGTGTCTGCTCTTTCATGTGTGTCTGCCACAGGAATGGTAAATAGATTTCCTTAAAATGAACTCCGAGGTGAGTGCGGGGCAATAGAGAATCATTTCTTAGATAGACTTCACGGATGTACAAATGAAGAACTTGTCTACGCTTCCCTGAAGAGTTTTGTTGGCAAATATAGACAGGTTGCACAAGTAAATCCTGTGGCACATCAGTGGACCAGAACTGGTCAAAAAGTATATTCTCACAGAAATCTTTGACTTGACATCAAAAAGGCAAGCAAAGAAGTTTTAAATACTCTATTTCATACAGAGGCAAATGGAAAATTTTCTATCAGTACAAAAAAGCTGTAAGTATAAATGCTTTGAATAGGTCCTTCAGGTTCATTTTGAGCTAGGCAACACAGGTACAAAACATGTATTTCCTTTCTTTTGAAATACATGTCAGACTGCAAGCGTTGCTGAAAGCTGCACTGCTAATATTTTAATTAATGGACTGGAGAAAGACATTTGCATGTCCGTAACAGACTCCAAGCTGTGAAGGCAGAGAATAAAGGTGGATTTCACTGGTGAATAAGGTTAGACTTTCTCTCATCTATTAATCCCTAGGGGTTTAAGGTCCCATTAAGATCCACAGATATCTAGTCAGCATCATCAAGAGGTCCTAGAAAGCTGTTCAGATAACCAGCTTGAAACTCCGCTGAGCTGAACTACTGCTCCAGGTTCTACTGACTGCACTGGAGGGATCTCCGCTGGCTATGATGGGAGATTGGGCACCTCATGGGAGCTCGGAGCGTATGTCTGCACCTAAACCAGAAGCACCTAATGTCAATGGCTGAACACTATCCCTAGCTTTAGCTATTTAAAAATTGCCTAGGATGAATCGCCCTTTGCAATCTTTCACCCAGTGGTTAAGATGGCTACTGAAGCCACTGAACTGTAGGGTCTTAAAGCCTTTTTTGCTTCAAGCAAAAAGTAGGAACATGTGTGGCCACCTCAAACGCACCAGTGGCTAATTATAACACTGGATTATAAGACGGTTGAAGCAACTGCATATATATATATATATATATAAAAAATTATATAATTTGGGGTCCTAAGAAAGGGAGTAACCCTACACCCCAGAGATAACCTTCAGAGGTGAATCTCCTCAGGGGTAGGACAGAACAATGCAAACTGCCATTCTGCAAAGCACATCAGAGTCTCTTTAGGCTTTTATGGACTTGTCTCACAATCACGCTCCCTAATAACACTTTGGAAGTGATGAAAAAAAAGATGTCAACATGACTTAACTTTTTTTACAGAAACTGTTTGCCAAGCTAGTGAATAATTTTGGCACCGCTGAAGCAGCATTTTTAGTGAACAGAACTATTCCTTTCCGCTTCTCCAAAGTCACCCATCTTTATTGTTGTTTCTCTTCCTATTCTACCTTCTACCTTTGCTCTTTCATGGTGGCTGTGGTTAAAATAACTTCTTGATGACAAATTTTACCATTTAATTTCAGAGTTTAAAGCAAGTTTGTTTCCAAATCCGTGCCAGATTTGGGAAGGCGTTTGGGAAAATTCTTACTCGTCTAAAGCAGTTTGTTCTTCTCTAGATAAATTTCAGTCTGCAGATCTTTGCTACAGCATGGCACAATCATTTTACTCCCTTTAGCTCACATAAATCAAATAGTTTGTGTAGTGAAACCTTTGATGCGCAGGCCAGAGTAGCACTCCAGGGAAGAACTGTAGATCTGGTGAACTAGCGGAGTTCCTTGTTCACAGGAGCACTTTAGGGAGCTGGTCCAATTTGTGTATGAAGTTAAGGGCAGGTGAAGGGGTTATTGTTATTTTATTGTGGTCTGGATTGGACAGAAACTGAAATATTTAGAAATTTTAAATGAGCAGGGAATCACAGGGTTCTGAACAGCATGATGTGCAGTAGTAGTTTTCCAGAAGTGGTAATTAGGTCTAGAGCCAGAGCTGTGAATGTGTAATAGAATTAAGTCTAATAAAAGACACTAGCAATTGCATCCAAACAGAAAAACAAAACAAAGCAAAAAAAGACAAGAAATATACTCCCTGTTTTCATTGTGCTGGATAAAGTCCAGTATTACAAAACAGCAGGCTGCTCTTGGAGGCCAGTCTGCTGCAGGAAAACTGCAAACTGTGCTCTTCATGCCTTGTTAAGGAAAAGAAAATAAATAAGGTATGGCTAGCAGTTCAAAGACTATTTTTTGTTTGTTTATTATTATTATTTTCCCTTTTATGTCCCTTCATAAAGGACCTTGACACACTTAACTCAGACTGAAGTTAATGTAAGGGTGAGGATTCTGGGTAACCTATAGGTTCAAGAGCTAGTTAAATAAAACATGTTTTTCATATCCTTTCTCCCTCCCTTTGATAATAATTCTTAAATAGACAATCTGTCATGACACAAATGCTACCTGTAAAAAAGTCACACTATATCAACACGCACCACACAGTTAATACTGTTATCTATCTCTCCCATGTACAAGGGAAAGCTCCAGAAACTATAGTTCTAGAAACTTTGGTTCAAGGTGAAGATAGAAAACATGCTTTTGAGAAACCAGCCTCCCTCATGCCTGCCTGTTTTCTAGTAACAAACAGCATGTACAAAGGCTGAGCTAGCAATAGGTCTTGTGCATAAGCAGTATGCTTGCTAAACCTTGCTTAAATCTTGGCGAAAAACTGGCAACTGTCCAGTTGAAATTGGCGATACACCATTCGGTTTGTGTTGATCTCCACTGTCATGTCATTGCTTTCTCTTTTGCCCCTTGCCCCTGTGTTATTAACTCGTAGAATCATTGTAGGGTTTAAGTATTCAGGAGCTGACAAAAGATTGTACCAGCGATCTTAGACAGCGGTGCCCTGTATTTATCTGTATACCATCCTTTACCTAATGTAGACCACTGTAGCTCCAATTTCAAGTTTTCTTGGCCATTAAATAGGGGATGATTCTCTGTAAGTCCAAGCATTAGTCAAAATATGAGCAATGCTTTATTATGGTGTGGATATGAGCTGAAGGTTGTGCCAAATATCTTGAAAATAACCAGTGCTTTATGTCAAATAAACATGCAATTGTCAAGGAAGGCAAATCATGCCATTAACGATGAGAATGGTCACACTGACCACCCAGAGAAGAAAGTCTCTCCTTGTGCTTTAAATTCTGCTTCCTCTCTTCCTTTTATTCACTAACTCCTTTTCTCCACCTCCTGCCTCTAACCATGATAGTTTTGCTATGTAGGTAGCAGACAGACCTTACTTTATACAAAAGGCTGCCCTGACTCCAGTTGAACACACTGCTTAGATTAATTGGGACAGAATACAAAACCCATCCAATCCAGAAGATCCTGTGCTTCATTTTGTCCTGTTTTTGAAATGAAGGTTGTCCTTCCTCTCTGTTATTCTCCATGAGGTACCAGAGAGAGGGACAGAGAATAAAGAAGTGAGTGGGGGTGAAGGGAAGACACCCCCTTTCCCTCATCTTCCATGTGCAATGTTGTAGTCTTGCTACTTTTAAAGCTTTCTCCCCTGTGTGCCTACATGCTTTAGTCTCCCCTTTCTTTACACAGAACTAAATCACTAGGCAATCTACAGCATATCCTGATGATAGGTAGTCTTTCAGCCGATCTTGGGCACTGGTTTCAGAGCAGAGGAAACTGCTAGCAGCAAAATGCTTGAACTCCTGGGTTTTGAAGTTTCACGCTCCCTATCAAAGTAGCAGATATTAATCATCTGCTATGAGACTTTCAGCAGAAGGCATACAATTTTCCCAGCGGTGTCTTCCTTTTAAAGAAAGTGTAAGAAGAGTAAAAAATCATTTCAAAAGATTTAGAATTGAAGAAAATAGCTAGATCCCAATGGATAAAGAAAAACAGAAAAGTAAAAAGTTTTTAAAGGCTGAAAAGCAAGCTACTCTTTAAGTCCTACAAGATTTCTATTTTATTCTATTAAAAGGACTAAGTAGCCAGAGTCTTAGAGCTCCCACTCTTGGCTTCCCATTCAGGTACAGACACAGGCTCACTTTCTCAGAAGCCCCCTGCACATTTGCCATTTGTAGGCATTTCTCCACTAGTTCTCCTGTTTTATGAGTCTTGCTCCTTTCTTGTTCTTGCTGCAAATCATACCACCATCTGGATAAACTGGGTTTCAAGAGATGAGATTTAAAAGACTATGGGTGGGCATAAATACAAAAAACGTAAGGTGTATGTTATGAACAGCAGATAGGGTCTGTTTAAAGGTATTATTGAGCATAATTTTAAGGGATGGAGATATTGCTACTGTTATGGAAATTAGTATCTCCTTTGGCAATTCTCATCTTGTTCACACCAGTTCACGTATATCCCTGAGCCAGATAGTTGATGCTGTATAATCCTTTAAACACCTTTCAGTTGATAGAGGCACCACTTGTTGTACAAATCAAAATACTATCTTCAGGAGGGCAGTGGTATGTATCTTTACTGCATTAAATTCACTGAACAAAGACTTAAAGAAATATAGCAACTTCCTTCCTTCCTTCATAGCAGAACACAATACTGGGTAAAGTTAAAATATGGATTGAATTTATTTTCTTCCTCCATGCTATAGCAACTCAAAAGTAACTCTTGAAAGTCCGTGGGCAATTACTGATGTGAATCTTTGTAACTGAAATCAGATTCTGGACCAATTAAATTATTCTAAAATTAAACTATAAACTCTTTCTGCGCAAGAGTCAGAAAGAGACATGTCCACTCTGCAACATCTCTAGCAGAACTAATTAGAGCCAGATTTTTACTTGTTTGTCATAAATCTATTATTCACTACATATCTGCAGAATTAACTACAGTACATGAAAAATAGTGAGCCTTGTTTGTAGTTTGGCTCAGAAAGGTTTGAAAAATCTCTCCTGTGTAATTGTTCTGTTTTATCTTGGAACACCAGAAGGCATCAAGCTAATATCCCTGGTTTTATCACAGAAAAATTGCTATATTGTGAATTTTATCAGTATGCTTTTTGAAGCACCCAGGTGTTATGGCATTTTGCCCAATGAACCCACAATGGTACCGGAGTCACTCCAAAATTCTTCAGGATTTTTCCTTGTGTTATTACCATAAAGTCTTGGGTGTTTGAGTCTTTGGTAAGTTTTTGTTGCCCTTTTACGCATTTTTGTGAATGACAATGAAGTCAGTTCCCAACACTTATAATGGAAAAACAAGGTTAGCTTCTGATCACCGTTACTGCAAGACACCTTAGGAACATTCCTATCAGTCAGTAGGTCATCAACAAAATGTCTCAATCCAGACCTTTATGATTTTAAAGAGAAGTAATGGAAAACCTTGTTGAAGTGCCATGTGTGTAAATGGTCCTACGTTGTGTCTGCTCCAGTTTTAGTTCTTGACTTTCAAGTGAAAAAGCAAGTTGAAAGATCATGGAAAAATTTGTCATGCTCCACAGAAAAAAAGTGTCAGATGAAATCCAGCAAGTCACAGTAGTAAATGTGTCCACTAAAGGAAAATAAACTGTGAAAATTTATTTAAAAGCAGCATTTAAGCCTTTCCAGATTCAATATGCATTGAACAAGCAAGTGGACCAGGCCGTAGAGTACTAATAAACTTCTGATACTCCTGCCCAAGCCTGAGTCACTCTGGCCTTTTGCATTTGAATGCATCATGTTTATGATGCTGCTGTAAACCTTGGACCTCAATTACTACATGATAACAGGTTTTTATTGCATTACCCTTTCCAGACCCGAGAGCTTGGATTTCCCTGCACTTAGGCACTGGGACACAGCTGGGAGATGGTCTGCATAACCAGTTAGTAGATTACTTCTGAAAATATATATTCTTCACTGCAGAAGCCTAAAAATGATCCATCAGCTCCAGCTACCTGCTGCCGCCGCTTGAGAGGAGGGAAAGAGGGAGAGAGAAAAGATTTGGCTACAACTCTATAATTGCATAAACAATGCATCATTCACTTGACAAACTATATTAATAGCACCCTAGAGGGCATACTCTGAACATGCAAAATGATGCAAAGCACTTGCATTTTATGGCAAATCTTTTTAATTTTTCAATTAAAATTATAATAAATATTGATTTTCCATGTACCATTAGTGTATCTAGAACACTTCCGGGCAGTGTCCATGAAATTTATTTAATTTATTTGGTTGGAGTTTTTAGGCATCAACTGTATCGTATCAAAACACGAAGGTTGCTTTCCCAGAACCCTGGCTTGTGTGTTGTATCCAGGATTCCTAAGGAAATGCTTTATTTTTCCCTCTGTTGTTCCTCGTTTTTATGAAACAGCTCTGATTGTAGGGTTAGCTGTGGAAGACAAAGCACCAGGGATCTATGAGAAGAGATTTCTGACATGCAAGGATAAAGGGCTCTCCCGCAGAAGGAAGTTTTTGGAACAGAGGAAGCGCGAGAAACAGTAAGAGTGTGATCAAATATATGACACTTTGGACGGGATTATGGAGACTTTGTCCAGCTAGGTGATACCTCTGAAAGAATTTAATCTGTACTGCTCCTCTTGCCCAACCTTCATATTGTGGATAATAAAGCTTACCTCACTTGTAAACCCCTTGGAGACCGGGGGATCACAAGCACTAAAGCTGAGAGCCCATGTTTCTTATGCGTATTTAATGCTCAGTTGGTTTCAATATCACCTAAATTCCTTCTGGCACCAAGGCCTAGCAGTTATTACTAATAATTATTATCATATGAGACAAACCAATTCTGAGAGGAACCGAGGGAGAGAATTAGCCCAAATATCACTCAACACCACAACTCTCCCCAGGTTTGAAGACAGAAGTCCCTGAGCTCTCCCCTGCCCACGAGATGTTAATTTTGTTCTGTTCCAAGAGGATCAGAAAGACTTATGAATCCCCAAATTTCTGTTGCCCCAGGCAGAGAGGGGTCGGGGAACAAAGCAAAGGACAGAGAACTGAGAAGCCCAGAAGTTGAATGAGAGGAAGAAATCGTATTGCCTGTGCAGCACCCTGTCATGTTTGGGACCGGCAGCACTGGATGTGTGCATGGAATCAGCCCCGTGGGCTGGGACACTGAGGTATCGGTGCACATTTGCCACCCAGCAGACTCGCTGTGACTCTGATCTTCTCAAACAGGCTGGAATTACCATCCATCTCGAGACCACCTGTATAGCACATACTCTGCAGGCCAGCGCTCCTGGGATCTGCACAATCGCCTCTACATGTGCTGCAGGAATCATCTGCATGTGGGCAGAGACACGTATAAAGTTTCCCATCCTGTTCCAAATGGATTGCCAGATGTCCAGAAATCCCTGACAATTGTCCAAAATCTCCGAACTCCACCCAGCCAGAATTGCCAGGTGGAAAAAGTAAAGTATCCAAGAAAACTCAGATGATAGCCTAGAAAAAAAAAGCTGTCTGGCAGGAGAGCAAGGAAGAAGAAACAGAGAAATGTAGAGATGAGAAGGGAATGGGAGGAATGGGAAATACAAAGTTTTAGAAAAGAATGAATGCAGTTTGGATAAGAAGTCAAATACTTTGGCTCTAACCCAAACCTTAAATTTAAACATAAAGAGGTTATATCAGTAGCATGAAGGCCCGAATAAAACAGCTCAGAAAGTAATGGAAATAGCCAGATAAGAAATCAGTCATCATCTATGTAGGTTTTTATTTGAAAAACATATAGAAGCAGATTAAAGCATAAAAATTGCAGATGGTCAATATTACATCACCACCAGTCAAAGTAATATTTCTTCCTTCCTTCCTTCCTTCCACTGAACCAGAGCTTCACCTCCCACATCTTAATGTGTAAACTTTACTGTCAGAGGAGCTGGCTGAACAAGCAGAAGCCAAGGATTTCCACAAATAATTAAAGCATAAAAAATAAATAATAAATGACAGCTGCCAGAGAATATTCTCTCTTCTGCAGATATGGAGAGAAGGTACACAGGAGACCTAAGATAATCAAACATGCTCTTTTTTTCAAGTCACATGCTCATTTTGCTTTCTCCATTCCCACTCCCATATATGCATCACATGTTTCACTGATTCTATAACTACATAGAGCTGGACCCCAGGAGGGTCCAACTCTGCCCTCGTTTTGCTAAGCAACGCTTATGTGAACAATCACAGTGTCTAGAGTGGGATGATTCTCACGAGTAAATTACTAGCCAATGTCAGAAAAAATGTAGAATCCTGTGATGTCTGCATTGTTTCGGCTGAAGAAATAAGGCACATGAATGCTAAATTAGGAAGGAACAGCAATTCTCACATTTTTGTTACATGGGGATGTGCAAATAAGGCAGAAAAATCTTCCAGTTACTCTCTTCTGTTATTTTGTTGTGTTTGTTGGTTTTTTAAAGTTTAACATAAACCTACAAGGTGGAAAAGGCCAAAAGAGAAGTCATTTGCAGACCTTTATAAATATTTAGGGAGGAAAAATCAATCTTCAGGACTGAGTCACTCTGTTTTCCTTGGGAAAGATATTGAGAGCCTTCCCTCACTTCAGAGCATATTTTCTATTCTTGATTTAAAGCATGCCTGCACTTGATTATGATACAGTCCTATATAACATGTTCTTATGCTGATTTTTTTCCTACTGGACCCTTGCCTTATTCAGCACTCAGGACAGACAACGTGCTGGGGAGACATCAGCTGCAAAGTTCATTATTTTTAATAGATTCCCTGAATCATCTGGAGCAAAAATAAGACGTTCAGTGAATAAAACAGATGACTTCAGGAAGATGACTTAAACTCCAACATTTCCTAAAGTTTAAGTACTATACAGTGCAATTTTCACTTTTTAGATCAGTTTGCACATGTTATATAATTTCTGAGGTTTGTAACGAAGCACATTAAAAATTAGAAATCCCATTTCTGACATACAGCATATCTGCTCTGCCCTGCTGCACACGACCAGGACTGGGAACCTCCCTGAGCTCCGCACCAAGGGAGTAACTTACAAACACAATATGTCTCTGAGAAACAGTACTGCCGGGGAAGGAACCTTTGGCCAGTGGGTTTCACTGATACTGGTGGCAGACAAATAGTGAGATTCAGGACTCTTGCCTTCTCTTTGGGGCTTTTGAAAGGAGCTCAGAAAGAGAGAGACCCTATTGCCGACACTCCCAAGTGATCCTTTATGCCCACCCCAACACCTCCAGCTTGTCCCTGGCTCCGTTTTGCTCTTTTCCCCTTTCTGGCTCTTTCTCGACTTCCACTTTCATCACTTGTGTATTCCCAGATTCTCTCTGCAGACATTTGAACCAAATGTGTCTCCCTGTGAGCTCTAGTTTTACCCATCAGACCTCTCCCATGTCCTTTCCCAGTCTTCCCACACTCCGGTCACCTAGCCAGTTCCGAATTGGATTTTCATTCTACTTAGTGTCCTTCCTTAGTCTGGTTTCAGGTGCTCTTTCCCCTCCAAAACCTTAGCCCCAGTAACTCTCAATCACTTTATGCCTCCTTTTTTCTGCAACTAGACTCAGTTTTCTTCTCCTACCCCACCCTGTGTTCTCCACTTGCCAGCTAGCTGCTTTTCTTCTTAGCCTCCTCTTTGCTGCCCCAGCCCACTCTCTGTTTCAGTTTCTTTAAATATAGTCCTCATCTTCAGATCCTTCTGCCCCACTTCTTCAGCATCCCCCATCATGTCCTAATCTGCATTTCTTGACACATCAAGGCAAGATATAGCTTGTCTCCTTTAAGTTTGAATGAGGCAGTTGTCCTGCTTTCCACTTGGCACCAGTACGGGAGGACCAAGGTCAAAGAAGACATTGTTGTCGGTACCTCTCCAGGGTCAAACTCAGTGCAATACAGCCCAGAGCCGAACCACAGAAAAGGGTGTTTTCACCCTGGGATGGGTGCATTTGGACTGACATTTCAGCTCTTGAGATATTAGCTGTGAAATGTCTGCTGCTCATGAGGAAACTGGCCTCTTTTCAAAAGTTTGTGCAGTTGGAGGGTCCTTGGCAAATATTAATTAGGAACAATAAAAGGTATTGTCAAAAGCACATTTCCTTGCCCAGTTTCCAAGTTCCTAGTATGAGCATCCTAGAGCATGCCAAAGAAAAGGCTGAAGATGTTATTCAACAACTTCAATGTTCTCAACAAATGTTACTTCTATTTAACCTCTAGTTTTAAGGGGGGAATTATTCCACAGTAGTGACAGGAAAACAGTTATTTGGGGCTACCTAGGATCCTGGTCAACCCCTCTGGAAAGAACCCTTCTTTTTTTAACCAGGCGTCTTCGGAGGTGCCTATGTGGGAGCATTTAGCGCCACAAATGCACCTGTATAAACACGTGTTCTGGAGTGGGCCTTAATTTCCCAGAGTTGCTTTTTGGGTTTCAGGGCTTTGTCTGATTTAGTGCAGAGGGATGCACATGAGCTAACTTTAGCTGTTTAAAATCAAATCTGTAAGACAGTTATCCATGTTTTCTCTGTAGTTAAAAGGACAGAGAGATTCCAGGAGTAGTTTATCCCATTTTAAGATAGGTGCCCAAGAGCTGGCTGAAATGGTGGGACCATCCCTGCTAGCAGTCAACTGACTTCAGGTGACCGTGGAACTGAAATGCAAGCCTCAGGAGATCAGTGGGGTGACAAAGCAGTCTGCTAGAAGCCCTGGGACTGCATGGGGAATGCAGCTGTAGCCTAGACTTGAAAACTCACCTTTTGACAGCTGAAGTTTACCAAGCACCACATTATTGAAAGCGCTTAGAAGTCCAAACATGCAAAAAGGTGAGATTTTGCCTACTTGTCACCTGTCTCATACCTGAGTACCTTGGAAAATATGGTATTGAACCCCAGAGTCAAGAGCCCATGAAATCGGTGGTAAAAAAATCCTTTAGCTTTAAATGGACTCTGGTCCTCCATTATCAAAGAAAACTATGCTTCTTTTGAAGGCTAAAAAAATGTATTTTTTTATCAGAATTTTTCAGTTCAGTCCCAGATGGTTAATTAATGAAAAAAAATGAATGTCTCTATTACTTTTTCTCTCCTTCCTTCCAGGAGGCACGAGTGCAGTTTAAATCCTGGAGAAAGAAAAAAAATTAGTTAAAAATTAAAATATGTCTCAAACTGGCTTAACTATTAGCTGCTTGTTGTGAGCGAATTGTCTCTGTTCTCCTATTTTTGGTCAGCGGCTGAGACCACCTGAGCTACTCAAGCAGCAATTTAAGCATCTGGGTGCTGCAGTGACCACCTCCTCACTAAAGGTCCACTGGTCTGAAATCCCTTCATTTCCATTCCAAGGAAGTCTGAGTCAGTTGACCTTCAGGGCACACTGTAAAGCTTAGTAAATAGATGAACTTCAGATAGACTTCGGAATAGATAGACTCTGGAGAAGGTGTTTTGTGGTGGTAGGTTACACCAGTATGAGATGGCCCAAGGCACTTGCAGGAAAGAAGTGCAGGCTGAAATGCGGGCCATGAGGGCTGGGGAGGACATGTGGGTGGGAAAGTTAATACTGTCTGTCTCTATCAACACAGACCCTATGCAGTCATGGCTGTACATATATATATTCTGTTTTGTGCACAGAAAGACCAGCGAATGTGAATCTGACTGGCTTTCTGTATAAGCTCTAGGACTCTGCTCTTTGTCTTGCATATTGCATTGCTTCTCGGGCAGAGTCTGATTTTCCCACTTGTACCTCACCCTCATTTGCCATGATGTACAACAATTTCTACTTAAAGATTAAATTCTCCATCTTCCTATCTGCCTTCCACTTAATCAGCATCTTCTCGTACTTTTGCTCTACCTGGCTTTTTATATACAGCTAGTAAGACCACTCCCTTCTTAGGTATTCATCCTTACTGGAGTTATTTAAGAGAGGCTGAAGTGCATAGCTGTTTATCATCTAATCTCCCTGTCTGAGCAACACATTACTTATTTCACCCAACGGGAATCTGCAGAAGAATCATTTAGAAATTACTCACCAGAGAAACACTCAGTGGATGGACAGTGCCTTAAAGCTCTCTGGTCTGACAGAAACAAGTAATTCCAAGACATGCAAAATTAATGAAGCTGCTTTCTTGTCTTGTGTGCAGGATAGGATCTGATACTTACTAGGACACGAAGACCAGTTTAAGCTTTATAATATCTCCATGCAAATTCTTTGATACTGAGTACAAGTGAGTTCACCCTGCAAGTTTTCCTTTAGCAGAGGCACTCATATGACCTTTTTCTTCAACCTGGCTACTTATGTAACTTCATATTTGATTTATATATGTGTATAAAAGTTTTAATGAAACTTGTCAGTTCTTACTGTACTTGAGACGTCTAGTCATTTATCAAATTTGTCTGAAATTGAGTCAGTGGAGCCAGCAGTTAGAAAGGTGGACATGCACACAGCATGACTCCGTAAGTGCCATTTCTTAGGAAACTCATCTGAAAATAGCAGGTAACAGCAATGATACCAAATGCCTTCTATCTAGTGCTGTCCTCTTTCTTCTGCCACTGGGATGAACATATCCCCTATAAAGGAAAATCTTTTCCCCCTCCTCCATAAATCTGTGTGTTGTAATGAGGCTATCTTTAGTGGGAGCTATATGTCCCAGTTTGGTTCAAGTGCAGTGGTTTCTGAGAACTTTGCTCTTGTCCACATTTCTATGTTTTTCCTAGGACTCAATGTCCACACACCATACAGAAGTAACAAACACTGATAATACTGTTCTGATATCACATGAAAGAAAATACCTCTATAGGCTTTCTTTTAAAGTGGGCACTGTCCTAGTTTCATCGTATCATAACCAGCACTGTCATAATGAGGTAAGTGAAATTACTATCAGCCTTTTTTCCTACACAAACAGGATGTGTAGGAAAAAGCTTACACAAAAAGTCACAGAATGGCTTTTTTTGCACTTCTGCTGATGTTTGTGTGGCTAGTTACCAATGACTGAACCCCTTAGCATAAATACTGAAAGGCTTTATGGTTCTCTTATTGTGTCTAGAAGCTGCCACTGATCCTCCTTCCAGGTTTTGCATGAGCTCGGGAGGTAAATGGTAGGCTCTTGAGTACATCAGCAAAGGAAATGGCAGGTCTCATTCTTCCCAGCACTGCACAGTTGTGCCTCTTCGCTTTTGCTGGCTTCAGCATGCAAAGGATGGAGACTCAGCGAGCTGAAAAATAATCTTTTTTCCCCTAGTTAGTCTTTAACTGGATGAGATCCTTGATCCATGTACCTGAGTGCAGGCACAAGAAGAGCCCCAGGGCCATGGTAGAGGGTGTGGGGTTAGGTCCCAGGTAAGGCCGCAAAGGCAACAGATAATTAATGTCTATTAATGCACTCAGCGCCTGAGAGTAGCCTTTATATTTTGGTTTAAAGCAATAGTCCACGTGCATCTATGTTTTAACCACCGCTGTCTTTCTTGTGCAGTGTCATGTGCAGTTAACTACAGGATATTTAATTCTGCCTCCTTCATCCTCAGTAGGAAGATATGGAAGTCGTAGTCATTGGAGGGGACGTCAGGCTTCTATCACTGCCTGAGGGCCAGGTGGACATGTGTCGTGAGACCCTTCAGCAAAGTTACAGGACATTAGAGATCTGATTTGGAAAAGCCTGCCAGGAAGAATAACTTTTTCTCAGAAGCACAAAGGTGTCCACCTGGAGGTTATGAATGAAGAGGCTGATTTTTTTTTTTCTTTTTCAAAGAAACAGGTGTAGTAATGATTGTCAGGACAAGAGCTGACAAGCATCTGAAAATTCTCTGAGTGTCTTAAACAGGAGAAAACACAACACTTTTAACTGACAGCGTGGTGAGCAAAGTATCACTCTGGTCACCGGATTCAGACATTCACCCTGTAAGGCACTGAAACTTGCTGGAGCGGCATACCCTGGCAAAGTGACCTTTTTTATATATTACTTTTTACTGCATAGTTTGCACTTTGTTGACTTGGCTGGGCACCTGCTTAAACTGCAAATATGTTCCTGTCATCCTGGCTGAAAACAAAAACAGTGAATAGTGTAGTTCTTTGCTAGACTGGAGCTAGCAAAGAGCAGAAGTACCTGTGCAAAATGCTGAGGTAAATCCTCCTGTCCTATAACCCTTCCCAGCTTTGACCGTGGGCTGTGAGCCCCAATATGGGGCCACTGTTAGTTTTCCTTTTAAACAGGAATTGTTCCTGAATACACAGAACAGGAGATCTCCCCACTAGCTGATCCCTTAGCATTTTGTCCTGCATGATACCAAATTCACATGCTCCTAGAGCAGCCGAGTAACTGTGTATAGGCTCATTTATACCCTGTGCTCCATTTCTTGTGTTTGTGACACTCTCCAAAACCATTAACCGCCATTTAAAAGTGTCGCCGCAGTGTTTTCAGTGCAATTGTATACTCTGTGTCAGCCTCTGCAGCTACAGGTGGGTGAGCGTACAGTAAATTCTTTGTCTTTCTACGCCTAAGTAATGCAATAAAATAGCTTTCTTGTCTCTCAGTTAAATATTCATCTCCTCTGGTAGCTGAGTAAGTAAGGCTGAAATACCTTTTGCTATTGTCTACAGAGCTTGGCAGAGGCAGAAGCCCCAGGTACAAGGTAATTATATCTTTGGGTTCGGAGGGGAGTATTTTTGGAGGGAAAATAAAGACCTTTGATCCTGAAACAAATGTCTTCCATCTTTCATTAAAATATGTACCAGGAATATACCTAACCTGAAGGGGAAAATAAAACCTGCTTTATCAGAATTATTATAGGAAGTCCCTTACAAACAGAAAGCCTAGTTCTCTGCTGCTGGTGTTTTTGCATTCAGAGATCATAATCTGAGCCTGGCTTTGTATTTATAGGGGAGAAAGTCCGTATTTCAAACAGTTTCATTAGAGTAGGGTGCCAGCATGACACTTGGGTGCTCAGGATATCTCAGAATTTCTATAATAACTGTCTTGTAGAAAACACGTACAATCATCTTCAGGATCCAAAAGGCCACAGAAGATCCATCTAAAATACTGAAAATTTAAGAACTTATTAAAAAAGTTTGAAGAATTAAACAGACCTTCATTTGTTTAAAAAATGGAGACCCTAAATCCATTTTGGTAACATTTTTCAGTGCTTTTTAAAATGTGTAATTAGCTTTTTTGAAAAATGAGTCCCACTCTTAAGAACAAAGGCATTTTGGATTTTTGGTGAAACCAGCACTCCCATTTTCCACCAGTTCTAGATGCAATTCACATTTCAGTTCAGGGAAAGCACCTCCTTTGCAGAAAGCACCTCGCAGTAAGCAGAGTACTTTCTTAAAACCAGAAGACACTCATTGTTGGATACTGTCCCAGATCAGATCCCTGCTTCATAAATAGTGTTTAAATTTAGTATGCTTTAAAGTTCAAATCAGCTAAAGATATCTAAGGACTTAATTTAATACTGATTAGTGTTCAAAATTCAGCTCTGTATTGGGATTTTTCTATTCTCTTCAAAAATTTTAGTTTAAGATTCTCCTTTGGGTTTTGCTACAAGGTATTTTTTGTGGTTCCCAGAAGTCTCACCAAAGGATCAGAGCACTGTTTTGTGAAGCACAGTAAAATCTCATATTACAAAGTTTGATTTCTGCCCCTTCCAGCTTACACTCTATTACGGAAAAGACTATTTGGTTAAACAAAGAGATGAGGAAATGCAACGAGATCTTGTTCCGACTGTTAACCAGTGATCAGAGCACACCAGCAGCTGAGACAATGTGAAGTTTTGACAGAAAGAGCTCAACGGGACTGGAGTGGGCCTAGAACTGGTTTCTCCAAAATGTAGCAATATGTGGGTCCATATAATCTTGAGAAGACTTTGTAGACAGCCTGTTGTAGCAGGCAGCACTGTACCTGTATCTACATCAGCACTGTATTTATGTGAAGAAGGAACTCATATAATTTCCTAAAGAAGCAAGGGTTCATTTTTAGCTTCAGTATAAGGTTATGCAATCCTAGATTAATTAGTTTTCCTGCTACAATCTGGAGTTCATCAGTTGAAACAAAAAAAGGAGGAAGAAGAGGAACCGCTTTTATGAGCCAGCAAGATGCTGTAATTAGGGAAAAAGGCAAGTGAGATCCTACATGTGTCAGGTGAAGTATTTCCACTGGAGATAGGAAAGTATTCATGCCCTTGTGCAAGGCACCATCAAGACCTCATTTGAAATACAGCATGTCCATACCGGCCATCCGTGTGAAAGATAGATATGCCCTGGCTGGAACTGTTTCAGAAAACAGCTATGAGGATAGTGGGGAGAAAGAAGAGCCTATCTCAAAGAAGAGAAATTAAAATATTTTGTTTGTCAGCCTATCAAAACACAGCCTGAAAGGAGATGTCAGTGCTATTTACTATGGAATAAACATCAGGCAGGGATAAGAACTATTTAAAGACAGAACACTGTTAGGCCAAAAAGTTTGATATAATCTAGCCAAGGATAAATTTAGCCTGGAAACAGGAAAAATTCTAACCATAAAACCAATGAGGTTCTGGAACAGCTTTCCATGGGAAACAGGATCAGAAAAAATCCAAATACATTTTAAGATGCAGTTGAAACATAAATAGATTTAATAGAATAATACTAAATAATTAACATTAATAATACTGAAGAACCAATAGTGATCCCGATACCAATATAGGATATACGAGGATTATACTTAGCCCATTCTATCTGTAGGAAGCTGTGCACTCCCAGCAGCGGACAGCAAATGTTGGACACCGTGAGCGCTACGGCTTCAGGAGGAAGGGAAGGCCCCAGGGGTCCGGCACCTGGGCAAAGAAGTTCTTAGGAGCACAGTCATCATAAAAAAGAAGAAATTCCTCAGCAAACTTTCTAATTTATATTGAACGTGACGTTCATGGTATGAAATAATCCTGTTGGCCAGCCTGGGTGACCCAAGGGTCTTGGGTCCTCCCTGGGTCTTGGTCCTCTTTGTCCCCTCACCTGGCTAGCTCGAAAGCACTGAGACCTTGAAACCTGCATACCATAGCAGTCTATAAAGTAAACATTTTCATAAATTCGGACACTAGAGTCTTCTCAAAATGCAGTTTTCCTTAGCGTTAGAAGAGACCTTACTGAAAAGTAAAATTACTGAAAGAGAAATTAATCCTGTGTCCCTCAAACCAGGACATTAACACATTAAGCATTAATATCCAGAGATGACATCCAAGATCAGCCACAAGCAAAATCCCTGGCAATGTCAACATTGTGTTATTGTCTGTTTGTTGACTTCAAGCTGGAGCCTTTTTGTGTATCAGTCTCCCAGTTTCAGAGCTATTTCTAACCATAACAATTAAGGTTAGAATGTAAATGAAGAACTAAAATGAATTGAGAAGAAAGATATTTAGTTTAAAAGTAAAATGTCACTTTTTCACATCGAGAATCTGAGCCCCACATCAGAAATGTTCCCCTTACAGTGCATACACTGAAATATGCTTTCTCTCTTTTAATGGTACATTAGAATGAATTCTTCCACATAGACACTGATAAGTCCCAGAGCCTGAGAAGAATTGGAGCTGGATCTCATTTTCTCTTCATTCTCTCGATTTTCCTTTCCTTCTTCATCTTTCTTGGCACCCTTGGACACAAGACATAAATACTCATCGGATTGCCTAGAAATCTTCTGGCGTCACAGCAGGAGCACGGTGGCACTCTGCTGGGCGGATGCTCCCCGTGCCCTCCCCGAGCCCCCCGGCTCCGCAGCTGAGGGGAGGACTCCAGGAGCCGCAGCACCTCACCTCTTACTGCTCTCATTTTCTCATCCTGTCATCATCCATCATTGGTCCCAAGAAACGTGTGCCCTGCTGTCTGAAAAACTTTGTCACTTTGAAAGCTATTCGTGAGCTATTTTTTTTGCTTATGCGGGCCTTGAAAATATAAAATAGTCACAATGCCTTGTCTTTTATTATTAATCTGTCCGCAGGAGCCAATTTCTGTACATTTCTGCATGTGCTTTAATTCTTTCACGAACTAGGAGAAAGATCTGTATTGAAATCTTTGCCCAAAATTTAAATCCCAAGCTTGTTGGTAGAGTAGAGTCTCTGTCAGCAGGAAGGCCATGTTTGCACCGCACTGTCTTTACAGTAGACCCTCCAACACAAGGGCAGAGGACAAACCGAGCAAAAATGATGCTAAAAAGCATTGAGCAGGGTAAAAGGAAGAACAAAAATAGCACTAGGGGATTCTTTATTAAATCTCTACCAGTCTTGGGCAAAGGCCAGAGAAGCTGAAAGCTGAAGAAAGATATCTGGCTGGAGGGTCAAAAAGCGTTAATGATTGACTGCCATGTACCCTGGCAGAGCTCCAGCATGGGCTGTTCACCATCTCTTGCCTCTGCACACTCAGACTTCACTTAACTGGGGCAATCCACAGCCCTGCTCTGTATTTGGGGCTATCTGTGCCATTTCCAAGGTACAGTCTATCCCTGGTACCCCCTATAGAAATGGGACTGCCTAACTATCCTTTGGCCATCAAGACCATTGGTGACCATCTGGAAGCTCCTGTAGCCTCAATGGTCTTTCTCAGAGACTCGGCCATAGGTTTCCCTTCCAGAGCATGCCTGGTGGGCCAGGCTCAGGTGAGGAGCTCATCCCTGTCACCACAGCCAGATGACTCCCTGGGTGCTGCTGACACGTGTTTGTTTTGGGCGTCCCTGTCTGGAGCCCTGCCACTCCTCATCGGAGGCTATGCTTGAAAAGATGGTTTGGCTTGATCACCAGCCAATGCATTGTCCCAGGGGATTTCAACATCACCGAGCTCCAGCAGCTCTCCTACTCACTATTTTACCACCCCCTTGAAATTTCATTCCAGTGCCAATGCAACTCACAGGGCACAATGAAGCCCCTCCTTCACAAAGGAAGATGCCCTGGGGATGAACAGAGCACCACGGTGTGAAAAGCTGGCTGTAAACTGCACATAGGCAGGGTGTAACTGGTCACAGAGACCTTCAAAAGTGTGGGAAGACAAGAAATGAATGAGGCAAACTGAGGGACCTTAAATATTTCAGGCCTTTCTTTTCTTTAAGAGTGGGGCTGACTGCTTGGCAGGTTTCAGAGAACTCTCACACAGCTATATTTAGGACTGGAGAGGAGCCAACTCTCCATTGTTCAAGTTCGCGTTTCATCTGACTTGATGGAAATTCACACTTTATGAACAAGGTCGTTCTATCAACTGGACCTCAGCGTGGGGCTTGGGCAAAAAAGGCCATAAGGCAAAGGAGAGCTCAGAAAAGATAAAGTGTTTAAAATAAACAAGCACTTCTACCAAGCAGGTTCAAATTGTTTAAGAGTCTTGGGATTTGGAAACTTTTTTTTTTAGTGGACAAATGGTAAAGCTCAATTTGCTATGTGTTCCTACCGCTATTTCTCACTGGAGAATACAGGAGACAAGGATGCTTAGCAGTAAAAAATAATGCCTAAAAAATAAAATCAGTGTACTCAAGTGTTTTTAAGTCCCTGGAAGGAATCTGCAGGAATTCTGAGCAAGGGCTTGCACCATGGGACCTTCTCACAAAACATATGGTTCAGCCTTCAAGTACACACATGGCTCTGAGTGGTTTTGTTTGGTTTTCTGTTGGTGAATGCAGCACCTGAAGCAGGGAAGGGGAGAATGGACAGTGGTCAGGAGAGCCAGAAGATGGGGTTTATGCCAAGCAGGCACAATCTCTCCATGGCTGCTCCTTGTACATGCAACCTCCTCTATGTCCCAAGCCACCAGCGGCATTCAGGCAGCCAGAAGAGAAAGGATTTCTCAGGCACTTTTCCCCCCTCCCAAGCACTTCAGCCAAAGGATCTAAGAAATGAGTCCCATGTGTAACATGAAACCCCAGAAATTTCCAATATTTGGATTTGGGTTCATTTCAAACGATTATTCTCATACTGGTTCACTAATTTATTATTGTTTTGCACATTTATTCCAAGCTGCATGAGGCCTTTTATGGAGGTATTGGATATGTTCTCCCAAACCCCTATTAACACTAATGGGCATTATGCAGGTGCTTTAGCACAGCCTTCACCTTACGGCGTTTTTGTTACCTTAACTATTGGAAAGTGCATTGCTGTGTACACTGGGTGCCAATTGTGTTTGCGAGAGGTAGGAAATTACCAAGTACAGAATTAGCCCCTGTCTGAGCGGCATGTATAAGTTATTTGGAAAATATTTGTTTAGTTGCCTTGGAAATAAATAGCTCAAACTTCAGAACGGATTTTTAAGAGGATTCAATAACATGCTCCTAGATGTCCCCTAAGAAAGCCTAGTAAGAGCAAAATGCTTTTCCCCCAATCCGCTGTCTGATATGATTTGAAGTGAATGTGTAAAATTTCCCAGCACATCGTTTTGCTGAGGATATTTTTACTAAAGCTCATTAGCTTTTTAAATATATTTTCTTGCTCTAATTTTCCTGTAGCAAGCTGAACTATGAGTCAGTCCAAATGAAATAAAATAGGTCTCCATTTTCTATGCATGTAACTGCACTTAATTGCACAGAACAAGTTTAGACTGGCTCTGTCCAATTAAGACAAAAGGAGAAAAGGATAATTAAAAATAAATCATAACAATCAAAAGTTGCATTTGCAATTTTGCTTTAGATGCTCCCTCCTCCCACATTGTTGAAGCAGTGCTTAAAAGAAATGGCACAGTATCTTAAAGATGCATTGTCCCAGATCTGGCAAAGCAAATGTACCCATCTTTGTCACGCTAAAAGTACCTGTTTCCCCTATCTGATCAAACTCAACTGTGCATAGAATTTAAATATTTCTTAATTATAACTTTGCTTTTCTTATTTAAATATGTTTTACAGAGACTGTCTTCAGGAATAACTCACAGATACCCACTTGGCATGTTCAAGTTTGGGGAGGGAGGAAGGAGCAATTTCTGAAATAGTTACAGTTTGCTTCCAAAAGACAATGTTTTGCATGATTATTTCTTCAGGAGAATGAGTTGACAAAAAAAAAGTCCTGTGATCTCACAGCTGTGATAAGTATTTTTGGAATAATGTATATTTATATGTATGAACCCTGTGTCTAAAACACGCCTAGAACAAATCAAAAGCTACTGGCTAATGTGCAAGGTACCGAGCTGATTTTAAAAGAGCAGCTGATAATTCAGCGCCATACTGTCCTTGCGAGATTTGTTGCAAAATATTCATCAGGTTGCACTATTACAGTGCAGACCAAGGAATGAATTTTACTGAGGGAAACCACTTGTTCTTCATTATCGATGTGTCATTGCTATTGAGAGAGCCAGAATAAATCAGTCTGATTTCTCTCTGACTACAATATTTGGTATACTTGAGAGACATGGAAGCAGGTGGCATCAAATACATAGAGTTCAGAACTGCTTCATTCTGTTTTCCTAGGGTAGGCTTCATCTCACCTGAGATTAATCACCAGGAAATCAAGCATCTGTTGTAATTTAATCGACTTTTCTGTCTAGGAGGAGAGAGAGGCCTCATTCTGGAGTCAGTCTCTAAAATAAGTAAGTGACTGATGCATCAATAGATCACTGAGGTTAGATAAATCCCACTTTTTGACTCCATAAAGTAATAAATACTTCAAGTGAGCTTCCTGCAAACTAGCCTCAGGATGTCTGAAATCAGTGGGTTTATCTTTTACGCTTTCTTCCAACTTACGTTAAAACTCAGAAGGCAGAGTAGCTCCATCAGAGAGCGAATGCAGTCCTGACACTTAATCGTACGTAGGTTACAAGGGAATCTGTAAGATCACTATTTACAGCATTTGCTCTCTTATAACTAGCTGTCATTCTACCTCTAAACTTTTGCTGTTCATCTCAGTTTACTTCCTATAGCCATACTATTCATGAAATATTTGGGAAGCAAATAAAATTTATTTTGAAAAGTAATATTTACAGTAAGGAAGCCAGTATCGTCTATCGATCCTGTAGAAAACCATGAGCAAAGCATGTTCTTATTTCTCTGAGAAAACAAGACTTACATGAGATCTATATTTTTGTCCATTTACTTCTCCAAGATGCATTTTCTCCCATTTTTCTTATTATTTTCCTTCCTTCTTGCTGTTCTCAGAGAAACACACAGCTCTATCCCTTCCCTGGGCAGCATTAGCCAACGCTGAAGCTAACAGCATCACCTCCGTGACAGTCTTAAGCTCTGTTGGCCCAAGCTTGGTCCTGAGCTTAGGTCTACCATGTGGTGGGGTGTTACACTATGGTACCAGCTGAGCCATTGAGCCAGAATAAACAGAATGCATTTTAACATAAAGGGATATAGTACAAGAAATATATTCTCAAGTCTTGGAACTGTAACCATGTGTTACCATATTGTCTTCCTTCTGCTCCTTCTGTTTCTTATTTTCACACATTGCTCCATTCTTTTGCAAATCTTTCCTCACAGAATGTTAAGAAACTGAGATCTACCTTAACTAAAAGCTGTTCTGCTTTACATCATATTCATGTTGTTGGGCTGGCTGGTATCTTTCATCTTTCACTTTTCTCATGGCTCTCGACATTTTATATCTATCTCAGCTTAGCTTCATTTACTATTCCTTATACCTTCTTTTTGCCTGCTGTGACGGTTCCCTAATTATTTCTTTGTGCTTGACCATATATTCTGACTTAGACTGGCATTACAGTTGATAGAGCTATCATATATCTCTGCAACTGTGAGACAGAAAAAGATCAGGCTAGATTCCATTTCCTCGCCAATATATTATTTCTTTGGCTTTGTTTCTTACAGTGTTTTCCACACTTCATTTTAGACAGTTTCAGTGAGTGGTTCTCAAAGTGTGGTCTACAAATAACTGTTTGACAGCAACACCATGGTATGTGGTCAATGAGCCATGTTGCCTTTAATAGTGTTTTCAGTTAATATTTTGATGATATACGTGCACAGAGGTACTTGGGAAATTCAGAGATGACCAGTCTGGAACACAGAAATTCGCTGAACTGCTAGCTTAAGCAATATAACTCCACAGTTTCCCACCGACTGACTTCAGCCAAGGCACATTCTGCCGATAGAGTACAGGCTGATGAGGGCGGCATTTTAAAATTAGAACAGGGAGCACCTCCTCTGCCACTACAGATCTGCAGACTTTAAGGTTGTTTTGCTTCTGGGAAACATAAAGAGAGATTGCCTGGTGGTGCCATCACCACAGCAGCTCACTATATGTTTCATTCCTTTTGTTGAAGTCTGACCCGTGTTCCCAGAGAAACAAAGCATCCTGTTACAAGACACGCACTCCTGTAAAATCCTACAGTATTCAAAGAATCACATTGCCTGGCCAGAGATATTAAGATTTTTGGCTAAGGAGCTGTAGCTCCTTCCCATCTCCTTTTCATTCTTTAGGGCAGCATGGTAGGAACGAAGCTCCAGGTCATGGGATGGGGTAGCTGTCACCTGTGCCACAAGTTGTTCCCCAGTCATCCCCACGGCCGCACGTGGCATCCTGTGCAGGGTCCTGTTGCAGAACACAGCACAGCCCCAGGTCAGACCAGACCATCCCGGTATCCTCGCTGGCTCTGCAGCCTCCAAACCCTTCCAAGGCAAGAAAGGAATACACAGTTCTGTGAAATTGTAAAACATAGATATGCCTTTTGTCAAGCTGTTGGGAATGAAAAATAGCTTAGGAATAAGAGCCCAGAAAGTGGTTGGTTTTTTTGTTTTTTTTTTTTTTCCTGTAGGAAATCTCCCAAGACCATCTTTGCTGGCTTAATTTATCTAAGGCAAAACTAAAATGGCTTCTGCTTACCTCCTCCCCCCTCCCCTTTTTTCATATAAGAAAAGTCTGCTTATAAAAGGAAAAAAAGAAGATCAGTACCAGGCAACTTGGGATACGATCGTATGCAGAAAACCTTCTCAGTATCCCACCAAAAACTGCTGTGAAATTTCTGTGAGTGTTCAGAAAGGGTGAGGGGGGTGGCTGCATTTAGTTTCAATGTAATTCATACTTAAATGAAAAATCGCTCACTAAATGCTCTTTCTTTGTACAATCACTGAGAAATTGAAAAAAAAAAAATCATAGGAGACAGAAATTCTAATTATTTTATTTCTTTCTCTTAATATCTATTGTTGATATTAATTTTTTGCCATGGTCATAAATTATATACTGTATTTCTAAGCTGTGTTCTTTCCTGTCCCGACTTATGTTAATCAATGTGTTTGTTACCACACATCTTGAATATTGCATTTCTCTGGTGGCTGGCTTATCATCATCTATAATTATTCCAACTCCCAATTAGGTCTGAACTCTTCTGTAGCGTTATTTACTTGCTTCTAGCAATGACACAACATGCTATATCCTTTTTTTTTCTAGGTTAGTGCTCGAAACAGATTTCATTAAAAATCCTCCTGTTGATATTAGAGTAATTTCTTGTCCTACTCATTTTCCAGGTCATTGTACCTGGGTCTTTCTTGACCTTTTATTCTCCATTATGTCTTTTACATCCATTTCATTTATATAGTTATCTCTCTACCCAGTTCAACAATTATTTAATACTTGAAATAGCCTCCGCGCATACAGTGAGTGCCATATATGACACAATAGCCTCATAAACAATGCCACGTAACTGCCCAACCCATCAAATCATGGGTTTAGAAACCTTTCAGGAGAGTTCTTTTGTGAATGTTTTTTTTTTGAGTCATATTGCCTGAAATCCTGATTACCCAGGAGTATACTTGCACTTTCTAACATCCCCATACCAAATATGGAAGTAATGTAGAAAAATCTAACAGAATACTAGCTGGAAAGAGACACAAATGGTTTAAAATGATTAAACAAGCCCTGTTGGTGGCCTGTGGATGTTTATGATTAATGTAGATTTAATCATCAGCATGTAATAAAAATTCATCTCTTCTAATTGGCTTTTTTTATTGATGCTTCTGCTGCTGAGAAAAAAAAATGTATTTCTTTGTATTAATGTCCAGAATTCTGCAATTACAGGTCTGTGTGGTGTACAGCTAGGATGTGGCAAGATAACACATGCACTCACTATCTATTTTAAAATGCTTCTCCAATACTAACAGTCATCATTTTATGGTCAAAAGATCTAAGGAAACAAAAGAACCTGCAACACCTTTTTTGTTTCTCTAATTATTTTGTACTCCATTGATTTCAAATGAATCTGAACACAGGCTACAAATCCTGGCTTTGGGGACTGTTGCGGAAATGAAAGCCTTCACTGATCTGAATGAGAACAAACGTGATAAAGGCACGAGGCAGGCTGATAAAAGACAACACCACTCAGAAAGAAGCAAGCCTTTTAAGAAATGTCAGATGATTCTTTATTATTTCAACTGCAGTATCCTAAGCAGTCCAGTCATGGTGCCATCTCGCCAGGTACTGTAAAAGTAATTAACAGAGCAGAAAACCCTTCCTGGGAACTTAACAATAAGGTTATACTTTCTGCATGCTTTATTCCTACTTTCAATTTTCTTTTGGTCCCAGAAAAGCTTCAGAGATTTGAAGTTTCAGAATTACCGTCTTCTGTGTAGGCTCTGTGCTCTTTCTTCTGCAAATGTTTGTGAGCTGCTTTTGTGGCTCCATAACACATCACGTGTTTCCTTCTACTCTAAACGATAATTTGTAATAATAATAAAAAGTATGAAAGTAACAATAAATGTATAACAACTATTATCACTAAACAGTATTTCCCTCAGCCATAATCGGCGCAGCATATCATTTATGTACAAATCAATGCGTACATCTCCTTTCAATTACCAATTGATTCTGTATGGCTTTCCCCTCTAACAGAGCTTATCTGTTAATAAAATGAAATGTGAGTAAGTGTTTGAAAATCGCTCTGTGGGTAATGAAAAATAAAAGATCTCAGGACTGTTAGAGAAAATGATGCAGATTTGGGGGCCACTTTTTTCCTACAGCATAAGCATGTTCTTAAGGGCAGAAACAAGAGCAAATTGTTTTTCAAGTAGAGATGTCCCCTAAAGGACAAGGATTTGGGAGGTTATATTCGATGTCATCAGGTTCTGCAGCATCTGGGGATGACTTTGGGCACACCTGCATCTTGATGAGGATTACTGGGGTTTTCTTTTCCTCCCCATCACCCAGCACCGGCTGCACGTGGGGGTCCGGGCATGCCCCCCTCATTTTCCTCTCTCCGGTGAACTCAACGCCGGCGTCACTTCTGGCACGCAAGCTGCTGCGCGCCCACCCCAACCTCCTGCCCCACGGCAGAGGCAGTGGCATCCAACCAAGCCCACCCCAGCGAAGGCAGCGGTGGGCTGTGCCCGTTCTCCTTGCCGTGGGTCCCCATCCCGCGGGAGGGTCAGGCCACGCGCGCCGCCCGTGTTGTCAGCCCCATTGTTCTGCTCAGTGTGATGCAGCCTCTGCAAAACAACTGGGACGGATGATTTTAAGTAATTGCTCTGACATAGACTGATTACTACAGTAACAACAGTCGGTTGTAGTTAAGGAGTAGCTTTGGCATATGGTATACATTTGGGGGGGGTGGGGGGGGACACGAAAGCTTTTTTAATTTTACAGATTGCTTTATGTTTCAAAATGCTGGCGTTTTCTTTCCCTTGGCTTTATTTAGAAAATATCAACAACAGGCATCTGAAGGAAAAAATTAACAAATATTGTTACAACTAAATGAATTCAAAGCAACATATATCACAGCTGTTAGGATACGCCATACAATCACAAATTAGTCATCGTTGTTATTGCAGGAAATACAACATTTCACCTCATAAACTTTCAGCTGAATTTTCCCTATTGGTACAATCCAATTGGAGCCAAATTTCCAGTTGGGCCTGGAGCTACTTTTAAATGTTAGGGTTGTGAGTCTGCACAGCCTAATTCTGGGGCTTTTTTGTCACTGAAATTTTACTTACACTATGTTTGCATTTTTGCATGCTTGCTGCTTACCCATGAGAGCAGCTTCTGCACCAGGTAGTGGTAGCTGGGCACCTGTTGGTATGGGAAAACACAACTGTCCAACCCATCCAAACCCCCCCTCCCTTTTCTTTTGAGGTCCCTCATGCCTAGATATATGGGAAAAAATTTTGCCCAAATTAATCCTTCACATGAACTAATCTTAAAAAAAAAAAAAAAGTCTTGACAAATAGCCATCATCTTCTTCAGAAACAATACTGAATTTTGCAAGGTATCGGTCTAATTGTACTGCTGTGTATTTTAGATCACTTTTGGTTAGCAAGAGGATCACCAGCAGGCCTTTTTCTTTCTCTTTTTTAATACCTAGAGATTAACTGTTCTGTGCTGAGTACAGATACGACCCTCTTCTATCTCTATTCAGATCAAATATGCATAATCCTGAAACAGAAAGGTAAAAAGGTTTTTTATTTTTATGTTTTATATGGCCCTGTGTGAAATAATATATTCTATGGCCAATTCTTGCTCACCTTAATCACATAATAGTAAATGAATATTCTGGAGGTCCGTTTATAGCGGCTTACTTTGAAATGCACTGTAAGTGAGATACTAATCAAAAATGAACTCAGAAACATTTTCACCTTCAAATAAAAAGATATTTTCTAAACATAAAAATGTTCAAAAGTCTAATTTCACATAAGACAAGACAAAATGTAAAGGAATAAAAATAGGGTAATAATATCACAACCTGGGAGAGGAAAAAAAAATAAAGGAAATGTGTATCTGAAGGACATTGCTTTTTTTTTTTTGTTCTCCTCGTGGTCATTTTTCTCTTCCCAGCCTCTTTGGCAGAAGTTTTAAAACATCACTTTGTAATCACTCTGAAAATTATTCTTTGTGAAAGGTAGCATGTTAAAAAATTCACAGAAGCTCCATATTATCACAGAGTCCATTTCCAGCCTGCTTTTTTCATTCACAACCAGTGTTGTGAAACAGTTAAAAGTAAAATTAAAGCCATTTCTATTGTAGTTCATTAACTTTTATTAAATTAGACTTGAATTATTTATGATGCGAAGTGTTTGATCTATACTTTATCTGTCATGGATGAAAAAATCTGGATGGCTGAAACATTATCACTGTTTTAAAGAAATCAGAACTCTCTCCAAAACGCAACAAGCCCTCATGCTGTTTGAGTGTTAAGACTTCTGTGCTAAATACCGAGAGGAGTCTGTGTTGTTTCTCAGATCTGGGTTCTGTGTTTGGATTGCTGAATTAGGTGCAAAATAATTGGCACGAAATAAAATTGAGTGTACATCTGAAGAGCCTCCTGCTTACATTTTACAAGATTAGTTAGTGTATCTGGAAAAATATATGAAATATGATTTTTTCCACTTCTGATAAACACTGTTTCTTGAAAACAAAATACCTTCTTGTGATTCATAAATTCAGCTATGTAATTGTACACCTGTGACAGGTCAAGTGCAGGCCAGAATATGCACTTAATAAAATTCAAATATCATTACTTAAAAGTTAATTATATGAATTAGAAATTAGTCTAATTTTATTATGTCATTTCAAGATGTGGTGAAAGAAAACAATATAGTCAAAATCACTTATACAATGGTATAAACGCTTGGGTAAGTCCCTGTATCATTAAATATAATGTGGAATAAATATGATTACCCATGAGAGAAGCTCCATGCATTTCATTACTTTGAGGTAAACAAATTCAATACTTGGCGTGACAACCTAAAATGCTTAAATGTCTCATTTTCATCCTATAACACCGTCCCAGACAGACTTCGAGTTCACCCCCATCTGATGTACAAGGTGAAAACCTGTTCTCGGGGAAATCTCCGTCTCCTATGGGAGTTGACCACTGATCTCCTGAGTCCAGCCCTTAATACATGGCCCCATCCCACTAAAGCCCATTCTCAACATGAAACACTGATCAGTCCGGTGGCCGTATCCATCTGCATCCAAGTGCAGTTCCCGGGGAGAGCGCAGCCTTTGCAAAAGCACAGCCTGAACCAGGACACGCTAATGTTTGAAAACATATATTTGAAAACTCAGTGTCACCCAGAGCGCACAGGGAAACTTTAAACCCCGAATCCAAGCAAATGGTCAATGATGCCTGTTTGCAGAGAAGCGGTGTCTGCAGCCCAAAAGCTCATTCTTGCAGCAATAGCCCCCGACACCGCTCTGCCAACCACGGGTTCGGCGCTGGGGAGGGCCCGAAGGCTGCGACATGGCAATATTTAGACACTGAAAGGGATCTGTGGGAGGCTAGCAGTTGTAAAGCTGCACATCTTTTCCTGAGAATAACTCTTTTCTTGTGGGAAACTGGCTCTCCCACAGATTATCCCATACTTAGAAGAAAGGAATATTAAAGTATATTAATTATGAAAGACAGTTTTGGGGGTGGGATGAAGTATGCTCTAATTTACTCAAGGTTCAACTTAAAAGTCACATAAGATTGTTGAAAGTTAAGTCCCCTTTAGCTGGCTCACTTTAATTCTTTTTTTTTGTTTCAGTTACCTATTTAATAATGCATCTATGCATATATCACCCCTATTATTAATAGTAAATGTGCATTTCAACATGTCAAGTTTTCCTAGCCCCACTTTTGCAATTTTTTTTTTTTTTTTAATATAAAAAAGCAAAGGCATTTCCTAGGGCACATGCTGCCAGACACCCAGCATTTATCTTATCTTAGTTGATGACTTTCCTTTTATCCTGAAATGATTTGACAATGACTCTATGATTTCCTGTACAAATTACCCTTTGAAAGTGGCAGTGGCGCTTGGCAGCGATCTTCACTTAATTACTGAGTGGATTATTAGCATACGGCTTTTTTTCACCCCTTCATTTCTTTATATCTTCTAGATTGCGCTGACAGTTCCCTTTCATTGCGTGCTTTAACTCACTGCATACTAAACATTATGCAGATTGCAGCTGAGAAGTACCCAGTCTACTCCAGCCCTCTTCCCCCACTGTCTGTGCTCCGCATCAGCCCTCCTTGAAGGAGAGTAATTTATAGGTCAGAAATCAATAGTGTGTCTGGGAAGCGCATTTGTGGGTTCTCTGCTTTAGACTGAGCAGAAATTAATGTTTTAAATAAGTGCTCATCCTAGAAGGTAGCAAGCTGCATTGCTTCTTTTTGTTTCATTGCTCTTGAAATAGTCTTCCCTATTAGGTGTGGGGTTTTATTTTTTTTTTTAAATTCATCATGCTAACCATCAGGTAGCAGTGATTCTATAGCTAAAATAACAATCATTTTTCCTCCAGCCAACACCTCCGCAGAAGGGTGCTGTTAAGCTGAACTCCTTTGTCTGACATACATTGTTACTTATTATTTGTCGGTATAAGATAAATGTGAATGACAAATCACAAAGATTTCCTCCTCGCTTTCTCCCTGCAAGGACTCTTTGGCGGCTTGGACACTAAGTCGCGTACACATGCATACGTGTCAGTATTTCTCCTGCCACCTCTGCTTCGTGCTGTTCATCTGCTGGCTGTAGGAAGTCCAGGCCGCACTTCTTTGCTGGAAAAGGTCCAAACTGCATGTCTTCCCGGGTCCCTTCCCAGGTACCAATGAAGATAAATGGCTTTTTCTGGTTCTTCTACTACCTTGGCAATGAAGGCAGGTGCTGATGGAGCCACATAGTTCAGCATTCATAGATGTAGGTGATCTGATAGACAAAACTGGCTTCATTTCACTTCCATGAAAACTCTTGGGATTTGGAAAAAAATTGACATCCCAAAATAAGATGAAAAGCTATTTTCCTCTAGAATTGAAATTCAATATATTAAAGATACTAAATTCAATCTATTAGAATACTGATTTACCTGGAAGCTCTGAGACTGACAGAGTCTGTGCTCTCTAGGAACCTCAGCAGATCCAGCTGGCAAAAGCCCAGGGAAGCCACGTTGGTAAACAGTCAATAAAAACCCCAAGTTAAGAGATCATACAACATGTTTTCTTTACAATTTTTCTTCACTCTGTGGGAACCTTTGTGAAAACAGGAATATATCTATCAACTATTTCTATTTCTGTAAATCTATATTTTCAGAGGCAAAGACTGCTGCTGAAAATGCCCATCACTACTTTTAAGTCTGATGTCCTTCAGACTCGCTTTCTTTAAAGCCATCTATGGCCAGTAAGTCAAGCCTCTACAGTTAGCGAAGCTACCTGGCCTTTTTGTAGGTCAGCTTAGCAATGCCCGTCCCTCTGCTTGTCCTGCTCCCTACACAACTCATATATGCTCCTTCTACAGTCCATGATCTCTGTACCACTGTCTGTGGTGGCTTACTCCAGCAGTCTGGCCTGGATATAACACCTTTTAAATGATGTTGTACCCATCAGACTTGGGAATACAGCCACAGTGGCTGCTCACACGCTGGCCCATGTGTTTGGGTCTGCCCTTGTCTGGCACAGAGTGCTCCTGGGGCTCCGCAAGGCCTTTGTAGGTCTTTACTCCTACACAGGGACTGGGAAGCAAAAATACCAATGTGGTAGGCAGAACCCTTTCATCCGTCTCCTTCTAATGGTACAGGTGTCCAGAGCTAATTGGTCCAATAACAGGCATGGCTTGATTTTGGTTTCTCCACTTGGACTATTTTCTTGCTTCACAAGACACTTCATGTATTTTACTTCTGAATAATGAGATTGACTTTGGCCACATGTGAGCACTCACCCAAGCCTTGCTTCGAGTCCCATCTGCTCGGAGGACCCTTCACCCTGAGTAGGGTTGTGCTCTACCTCATGCTAACATGGCCGTGCTGCCGTGTCATTGCAAACGAGCTTTGTGCAGGGACCACCAGGGCTCCAGCCTTCTCCTTCTGCATCCAAGAACAGAGAGAAAAGCTCTTTAGCCACGAACAAATGAATCCATCCACCGAAACCCTACAGCTGTTACAAGACAAGTGCTACATCTCAGAAACGTCAGGGCAGGACTGTGCTATGAGATCCCAGGGCTAGCGCTGATCTCGAGTTTAGGCACTGACCACAGCAGACCTTGCAGCAGAAGCAGGCTCGGCATGTGCCCAGACCTTAGGGGGACCAGGGCAAATAACTGGGTGGTTAACCTACATTGTGCTCTCTCCTGCTGTGCCCAGATCCTAACACTGCCCGGGCTGTTCAGTTTAAAGGTAGCTCGGGTGGGTTCCCAGTGCACCACCAGCCCCGCAATGGGCTGGGTACAGAAAGAGTTCTGTCTGTCTCTCTCTACAGGGACAGCAGCTCCCACCTTGCTCAGCACCGCAACTGCTCTCCCGTGTGATAGTCTAACAGGATGGGAGGAGCTTGAAAACCCACAAGCCAGTTAATTCTGCAATAAAATTACACCTTTGCAACAGTGATTTGTAAGCCTTTTGGACCCTTGGAGTTTCCTAATGGCCACCACATTTTCTTACATCAT
The DNA here is from genome assembly GCA_013397275.1 of Burhinus bistriatus. Taxonomy (NCBI): domain Eukaryota; kingdom Metazoa; phylum Chordata; class Aves; order Charadriiformes; family Burhinidae; genus Burhinus; species Burhinus bistriatus. The sequence continues at coordinate 526,625 of VYXH01012480.1, read as the reverse complement.
TTGGCAGGCTTATCTTCCACCTTTTCATTAAATATGTTGTGAAGGCAACGTGAAAACTACAGTGTAAAGTCATGCAGTAAATGGTAGGCACTTTACCATAATCCAATGGGTGAACAACATTTTGGGAGCTGCTGCCTTAGTGTGTACTCCACAACAGATTTTAAACTTTACATAAAAAGTAAGCCAGCCCCTGAAGGTCTTTTAGCTCAGTTTTCAGCATAAGTGAGCAGGGTTGCCAACACACTGTGCAAAAATCATAAGGTAAAATCACAAGATATTAGAAAGCAGTACATGTATGATTCTCTTTTAATTCCAGTATGGGAGTCTTTAGGGAACATATTTTAAGCGTTTTGGTAAGTATGAAGACTATAATTTTTTTTTTTTTTTTTATGAAAACCTTATTCTAAGATAATTGGATTGAATCAAGCACCTTAAGAAAAACAAATTTTCTTGAGATTTACAATACAATTATGACACTTGGCAGGACTGGGCGCTAGTGGAGTGTGGTCTGTCAAAGGGCTGGAACCAGCGAGACCCCGTAAAAGGTTATGAACCCTCTGTATGCCTGTGCACTTGCCAAACATTTTATCTTTCTTTGCCCATACCTGATCTCTGTCTCCAGAGGCGTCTGGAACAATTTGCTACAGGCTACCAGCATCAGAGTAAACAAAGCCGAGTTTCAGACTGATTTTAATTTCTAGCACTTGCTGAAAAGGCTGTACCTTTAAAACATCATGCGTTTCCAGCACTGCAGTTGTCACAAAGATGTCCTCTAGATAGAAAGTACACTCCTGGGCTTTAACCCAAAGCTACAAAGAGTTTGCTCTAAGCAGCACAACCAAATCTTTCGAGGACATGTTAGGATAAATTGGCTCCCAAATTACCTTGCTCCTTTACCTCCCAGTCCCAGTTGGCTCTTTTCTCTCACAAGGTAAACTCACTTTAGCCTTTCTCGTCTTAAAACAAAAACAAAACTAAGAACCCATCCCTAGGCCTATGTGCTTCTTCAGTTGTGTACCCAGGCCCTTCTGTGCAGCATCTGAGTTTGCTCTCCCTGGTCCAGGACTGCTGGTGGCAGCGCCCACCATCTCCACCCTGTGCCTCCACATCCCAGTTCTTCCCTTCCCCCTGAAAGCTTGAGATCATGGTTTCCCTCAATGTCCATCACTTCTCGGTTGTCCTCATGTGCAGTCAGTGGAGGTTCTGTATCGGCAGAGATGTTTGGTTTTCTTCTGACAGCAGTGGAGTTTTCCCTCCTCCTTACTCTGTAGGACTTCAGTAATTTCATTGATAAACTCAGGCTGAACCCCTGCTTTATGCAGATCACTCACAAATCTTACTCTCCACTAGGGGACCAGACAGATAGATGGAGACACCTTTCTACTTCAGGCCTACCCCAAATCAAAACCTTGGCCGGTTTCTTGGAAACTTTCTTACAAATCTCTGGTTGTCAATTCCAGCTCAGGCTGGATAAAACAGGGATTTCTGGCTGTGACCCTGTGGGAAGCCCACGCTGGAGCAGGCTCCTGGCAGGACGTGTTGAGCTGTGGAGAGAGGAGCCCACGCTGGAGTAGGTTTGCTGGCAGGACTTGTGATCCCATGGAGGACCCACGCTGGAGGATTCTGTTCCTGAAGGACTGCACCCTGTGGAAAGGACCCATGCTTGAGTTTGGGAAGAACTGCAGCCCGTGGGAAAGACGTTGGAGAATTTCATGGAGGACTGTCTTCCGTGAGATGGACCCCACACTGGAGAAGGGGAGGAGTGTGAGGAGTCCTCCCCCTGAGGAAGGAGCAGCAAAGACAGCTTGTGATGAACTGACCACAACCCTCGTTCCCCATCCTCCTGTGCTGCTGCAGGAGAGAAGGAAGAGAATTTGGGAGTGAAGTTGAGCCTGGGAAGAAGTGAGGGGTGGGGGTAAGTTGTTTTAAGATTTGGTTTTATTTCTCATTGCCTTTCTCTGATTTGATTGGTAATAAATTAAATTAATCTTCCCCAAGTTGAGCTTGCTTTGCCCATGACAGTAATTGCTGAGTGATCTCCCTGTCCTTATCTTGACCCACGAGCCTTTTATGTTCTCTCCCCTGTCCAGCTGAGGAGGGGAGTGATAGAGTAGCTTTGGTGGGCACCTGGCAGCCAGCGAGGGTCAACATTCACACACACTATCTAAAGGATATTCCCCAAGCCATGGCTTCACTAATCTCTCTATGAGAAAGAAATCCTTTTGATCTCTCATCATTTTGCAACACCTTTTTTTTTTTATTTATTTTATTTTTCCCCTGATAAATAAAACATAGTCCCAATGGTAGTTAGTTGCTCAGATAATTTTCCTAATCCATCATTTGAATTTCATCATCTCTTCTAGGAATCTCTCTAATGTCTTCTTATTTTCACCACAAAATCACCACAGCCTAGCTCTGCCTGCAATTTCTCATGGTGTGATTGTGAGGATGCCAGCTCCCACCCACATTCAGCTCACTTTTACTTCTGTCACTTCTCCAATACGTAAACAAGCATCGTCATCCATTTTCCCATATTGCCCCTCACACCAGAAAGAGAGTCCCTGTAAATATCTGTTCAGTGTCTTCCTTCAGATCCTTGCCTTGTAACAGTCCACAGTCATACTCCCAACACCCAACAGTGGTCCAACATGGCTGTGCAGAAGCCCCCGCCCTTGATGCTGCCGCTATTGTCTCATTTTCTTCTCATGCGGGACTATAAACAATCACCCTCCCACTCCAGTTCTCATTTTTCTTCTCAGTCCACTCACCCTATATTCTGAAACTCAAGTACTTAAAGAACTAAGGGTTGGATTGTCACTACGTATGGGGTTTTCCTCTCAGGAATTTTGGTAAAGCAGCTTCAGTGGCTCTCAGTGCCCATTCATGCGCCTCTCGTGTGCCATGTGCCTCCCTGCCTTACAAGTGCACTACAGTGAGGCAGAACGACCTTATAAACAAGCCCACTTCAGAAGCAGCACAAAGTGCTGAGCCTGGGCTAGTTTACCCTGCTGGGTCTCCCTTGGAGTTAACCCTCGGTTCCCTGTGCAGCACTGGTCTGTGCAGGGCAAACGTGCCTTTAAACAGGACTTTCCTATAGCTTTTTGCTCACCTTAAGCACGGCAGAATCTCATTCATTTTCTTCAGGGAAAAAGAAAAAGCTCTTGTTATGAGGAATTTGAAAAAATTTATCTTCTGGTGGGTGGCACACATCCGTCAGTTCCCTGATACCTGCTGGCTGGTTATTTTCAGAGTAGAAGTCAAATTGCTAGAATATCTCAGCTATTAAAAGAAGACTGCAATTATTGCCATTTCTTTAGCAGAGATAAATTGGGAATATTTTCAGTGTCACACCCCATTGCATAAATTAACAAGTGAGCTTGGACCTCACCATTCTGCATTAAAATCTCACTGTGGTTCATAAGGCGGTGAAGCACTCCTTCCCCCATGTCGTTCTGTGGGCTAATTAGACTCGGAGAGTCACGCAGAGCTGAGTGCTTGTGTTTTTCCCTTTCCTCTTGCTTATGCAAGAGTCAAACAAGTCAACCTGTGACACCGCGTTGTGTTACAGTGCAAGCAAACTGCTGAACGGGGTGGTTTCTGTGAAACACTGAGCAAGGAGCCCTGTCAGAGTGAAAAAGACACGTTATGCTCCTTTGTCTCCAGTTCACTTTGCAGTCACAAGAAATCATCTCAGCTACTTCTGCCTGGCTTCTTGCTACAGCCTGAAAGACCTGATACACACCCTTACAGTGGCATTACGTACAGCTTCTCTGGTAGGTTCCTAGAAAGCCAGGGTCAGAAACACTCTGCTGCTGTAACACGAAAACAGAGGGATTATTGGGGTGGGCTAAAGACACGAAGGGGAGACTTGATCTCTGACAGATTTGCTCCTAAATTCAGGTCCAGTTCTATCACGACATTTAAACAATTTCCCTTTAATGCCACAGAGCTGGTTTTTAAACAGCTTAGCAGGTACCATATGCATCAATTACAGTTTTATTGAGTGTTGCTTGCTAGCACTGCTGAATTTGGATTGGCTACCATCTGTTTAGAAGCTTGGAAAAAAACCTGCTCTTGCCTGAGATACCATTGCAGGTTAGCAGTTTCTGTGATGTTCTTCAGAACCTGCCTTAAAATATCCTGGAAACGATGGCTGAAATAGCAGCACTGTACCTGAAAATGTATCCTTAAGCTGAAAGGATATTATTGCAGGGCTAAAGTGATAATGCAATCTGGGATAAGTATTTTAAATATAAACATTTTTAATTATTATCATTTTAAACATAAAATATATAACAAGATAGTGGAGGTTTCTTATGCCTTTAGGAAAATGTCAGTATAAGACGTCAGACCCAAGTTTTAGGCTAAAAGGGAAAGGTTTCCAACCTGGGGAGGATGAGGCTGACTGCCTGGATGAGGAGTCAGGTAAGTGAATATGCATAAGAAGCGACCTTTCAGAAAAGTGTATGTGGGGCATAAAAACAAATTTCAGCAGAGAAGAACGGCTGGAACAAAGAACTTCTTGTGTTCTGCATTCTCCTCTGTGGACCTCACCACCCTTTTTTGCTTCCTAGGCTTTTGGCCCATATGAAGTTGTTTGGGATATTACATTATCTCCATAGTTGCAAACGTGAAAATAGATGATAAAAGGGGAAATTAATTTATGGGACAGAACATTTTACACATGAGGCTAGGTTCACGATTCGAGCAAGTGACTCTGAAGTAGTCTTTGATGCAGTGCACTTGCCCTGCTTTTGGACTTCTGTGTGAGAAGACTGAAGTTACCTTTACTTGATTGCAATACAAAACTATGTATTACATCTTTTGTGGATTTTTTTCTGTTGTCTGGAGGAACTGCAAATAGTTGCCTAGAACTGTGTAAATGGCCATACACTGAATTTGAGGTACACTGACCTAGGTAAGCTCCCTGCAATTTTTATTTTCTTGATTACCTGACAAATGCATGAGGGCTTATAGAACATTTACCATGAATGGTGATGTAGTTGCCTTTTTTGAGCTAGGCATACCTTTCCCCAAAATCACTTTCAGTAAAAAGCTGGGCAATGCGAGGAATTCAAGCATGATTCTCCTTTGGCAGTTTGCACAGTTGAATGGAGGATTCCCAATACAGTGTTTATCTGTCTCATGCATTTTATTCCAGCAAAGAATTCAGGGAAGCTCTTAGCTCTCCATCCCAGATAAACTCTTCCAAGGGTATCATCAAATTTCCTGCTGTGTCGTTTTCCAACTCCAGCATCACAGACGCAAGACGGGTTGAAGTGCTTGCCGTGGCCTGCTCTCAACACCCATGGTCATGTATTTCTTTGGCCTGTTTTGTCATTTCTGTGCCAAGGCTGTGACACGTGGTGGGAGGGGAACACTGTCAGCTGGTGGTTCCAGAGGTGTGATATCCTACTACAAGACTTCCAGTGTAAATATTTGCATATACAAAGATCAAAATCACGGGTCTTTGGTATTTACATAAGTAAATGTTGACAGTCACTCATGTAAAGCACACATGTAAAGGTGTAAGCATAACCAAAGCAAATTTATTTGTAAATGTGATTGAATTTACATGTGCATTCTGAGGAAGCAGGGGGAGGGTGTTTGTTTTTCCTTTTCTGACTGTTTGCTTTGGCAGAACTTGTGCCATCTCCAACCTTTCTTCATATTATTTTTGCTTGCTTTCTTCAGTGTTTGCCTGGGGTGTCTTAGCAGTGGCCAAGACTATTTTAAGGTCTTTGTCCTAGCAGCGTTCTTTGAAAATATCTGGTTTGCCTTCTGGGGAAAAAAACCCAACAAACCACCAATCAACCAAACCTCTTTTATTATGTAAAGCAGTTACAAGAAAAGAGATAAATAGGAAGAAAGAGATAATAAAAGAGAAAGTGCTTCTGAGTCTGTCAGTACTGCACTCTTTTTCAGAGCCCAAAATGGTGACAAACTGGTGAAAAAAAATACACATTAAAAAGGTAAAAATGTTACAAATCTCTAATTTGGTGTGACTGGTGTTTTGAATAGTTTGATCTTTGGAAGTTGGGGCAGAAGGCAACTTCAAATATTTTAGGCTGAACTTTCAGCATGTTCAGAAAAATCAAGCTTCTTTCAACCGGCATACCATGGTCTCCCAGAAACAGAGGCATACCCAAAATACTTGTGAACCATCTTGGTGTATCATGCTTAGTATTGCAGCTAGACGTTCCCTATCAATTTGAGATGACAGCAGTGGTAGCGTTGCACCACCCGAATAGTGATATTCTAACCCAAATGTGTCCTGTATTTCATAGATTATGCTATTTGGAATTATTTATGCTTCCAGTACTTCCAGATCCTGAAGTCACTACACACATTCCAACTGAGATGACCAGAATCAGCGATGTGATTGAATACGTTTATCAAATCTGTACTGTACTCTGTGGGGTTTGTTTTCTTCTGCAAGATGGTAGATGGAGAAAAAAATTGGCTTAAGACTTCCTTCCGCCCTCACTCGGTACTGTATCAGCAGCACTGCAAGAGAAATATAGTGCTTTATTTCATTGGGCATATACAAAAAAGCCCACAAACAAATAAGAACCAAGTGGCTACATTTTAATATGAGCAAAGAAGAAATTCTAATGCAAATAAGTAATGAGTGGTATAAAAGTTTGTGGTGCTGGATCTTCTGCTGAGTAAAGCTAAAACTCCTTAGCCAGGACATCATATTACCAGATACGGAGTAGAAAGCAAAGGAAGTGCAGGCAGAAACTCCACGGTCCTGCACAAGCCTGACTGCAGGCACCTGTGCCCGCCTGGCAGGATCTTATCTCACCAGGCAGGGTTGCAAAGCAGCACTCAGCCTCGGACTTGGCCAGTCTCTGGGTGAAAAGTTGTGGGTTTCCAGCTCTAAGTGTGTTATCAGCGTCTCTTTCCACCTCCAGGTCAGCTCCTGTGAAAGGGCATTAGTTCTCCGCTTGATGCTGAGACTTTGGAAATCAGGAACTATTTTTCTGAGGGCAGCGTTAGCGGTGGGAATCAGGACAAGGCAGCATTGCTAGCACAGGCCTGCACACCTGGGTGGGTGCTGGTGTGTGCAGGAGGTGGGCAGCATCCCCACATCCGCTCCAAAACTCAGACAAAGGCAAGGTAGGAATTGCACGGCTCCAACAGCGGAAGAAAACACATTTGTTATGCAGTTCTGCAGTTCCACAGCCTTAGGTAAGGTCAGGTATAGCCTAAGGCAGCTCCTACAACATCTCAGGTTTTGGGGAAGGAGGGCACCCACAGGTAATAGTTTCAGTAACTACACTTTGTTTGGTCAGTCAGCTATTCAGCATACGATTTAATTCTATAACTGTGGCACTCAAGTCTCTGAAAACACATTAATTTCATGCAGTTGTAAACCTCTGAGACCAGTTAAGATGTTGCCTGTGCTATATTAAGGAGTGAGCATTAACGGGTAGGAGCAAAGCACTGGGCATCAGCCCTCATGAGGAGCAACCCTGCGCCCACTGTAATCCTTCGGCTCTGCACCAGCTCCTGGGAAGTAGATTCCCCCTGTGACTCTGCTAAGCGATGCACCTGGCCATCGGGCTTCGGGTTTCATCGATGTGTTAAATGGGTATCATCGTCATACACAGCCCAGTTCACAAAGAAGCTTTGAGATATGATTCATTGTTTGAGACTGGGTTGGTATTACTGGATGGTAGTTCGTACCGGCAACAGGAAATTATTTGGAGGGGAGGGTACCAAGGGAAAAAGTTCAGAATCTGCTTTAATAAGGCACTAACACTATTTATAAGCACAGGGGGATATACAATTAAATCCTAAATGAAATATCAGCTGCAAGTGCAACTACAAATGAGCCATTGATTCCTTAGACAACCATACAGTGCTTCAGATCTCCTAAATGCTCTGCCAGGTATGGGATTTTAGGCTACATTATTACTGATTTGGGTTCTGTTTTTCTCCTAAGTCTTTTGTGGAGCTGAAGTTTGATTTAATGCTCTTTGGTCCCTTACCCCCACCTCATATAGTCCCGAATTTCAGAAAGCAGGCAAACTCAACCCATTAAGCCATTGCTGACCTTGTTGTGATAAAGATGGGATGTAAGACAAAAATATTGATGAAACCAACCAAATTTACATAATGACTTTTAAAAAAATGTCAAAATTGAAAGAAAATAATGCTTCTTTAATATATTTTTTTAAATGATCTCGTTGAAATCAGCACATGGACTGAGAAATTACAGAGGTCAAGATCTACAAGCGGCAGCTGAATTTGCAGAAGGACGGTTGTGTTTTTACAGTGCTAGGCTCTTCAATCCAAGCGTCGGCACCAAAGACGGTTTCCTGCTTTTCCCTGGGTGCTCATCATTCAGTGCCTCCTGCTAAGACAAACCTTGCAACCACCGGCTGAGCAGTCCCTGGTTCCCCGAATCACACCTCCGCCGCATTGTGCTGCGAAAGCACGGGCGCACGGCATGACACACATATTCAGGATCTATTAAGGGCTTTCATTACACAGTCTGTCAATTCTGGATTTTATTACACTGTCTTTATTTATCTCACTCTTTCATATAACACATTTGTCTAAGTGGGCAAAATTGATTTTACCAGACTAACTTTGAACTGATCGTGTTCCTCGTTCCAGCCAAATACATTATCAGGAGGCCAGAACAAAATAAACTGTAACCGTAGGAGAGGACAAGCTTCCTGAAGGATATATTTATTTCATTGTGCTATCCTACCGCTGTCTACATTTTATTTTAAGTAACTTTATTAAAGCCGAAGTAAAAGCATTTTCATTTTCTCTTTAGAAGATCGTAAAGAGAGAATAAGTAAAAGCTATATTTTAATTGATATTAACATTGACATAAAACTGACATTTACTTATTGATAGCTTCAGAGTGAGGATGATTTAGGATCTGAGCATGTACAGCTAATAATGCACACACCTGAGTATACTTTTTTATTGTAAAAGGGCAGAAGTTTGATCCTGAACTTAAGCTACCCCACCACCCTGCCTCCAGCTCTAGTAGAAGCCTTTTCCTTGGCCAGTCAAACAAAAACTCTCCTTCTGTATTAGTAAGAAGGAATCAGGGAGGAGACAAGCTAAGCAAAATAGGGGCTGTTTACTTCTCTTCTTAAGGAGGAAGACTTAAGGCTTCCGCATCCAAAAAAAAGATGGCCAAAAGGTGGGAGTAGTAGGAGCTTTCCCCTCAGCTTTCACAGAGGACTTAAAGAAATAAGCCCACTCACGATGTGTTAACAACATTCACGGGTGTCCTATAACCAGCTGGGGAAAGGAAACAAGGGAATCAAACCCCCCTGCATTTTTAGAAAAGATAAAATGACACAGTAGAGAAGTCAGGAGAAATGCTTATCCCCTGGAGGTGTGGGAAGGAGAGGAAGAAGAGCTGGGGAGAACCAGCTAGGAAGACTTGAAAGGTATAAAAACATGTATGTCTTTCGGGACAGCATTTTCCTCCTGAGAGTGTGGGTTTCTGGGATTTCATAGACAAAATCTTTTCCTCTGCACCTAAGAGACGTACACGTAGACCTCTCCTAGTGGGAACTAGCAGCAACTCTAGATCATCCCCTGTGATTTTCACCATACTTATCAGACTGACAAGCCACACATAAATATAAAATGAGCATGGCTTTAGTGCAGTTTTCCCAAAAAGATCTGCCTTGTGTTTGCAATCATCATAGTGTAGATGACACAGCGGTTGCATATCATGGAAAGAAACTTCACTGAATGGTATCAAAGAACTTCAGACTAACAAAGAAAGTGTTCTGTGTTGCGGAAAACAGGGAAATAGTTTCAACAGCTGCTTTAATTGTTTGTATTCTTTGAAATTCATTAGTCCTGTATGTGCATATTTTATAGATTGCATACATACATATAAAAGATACATATATCTTTCTATATATGTATATAGATACATGCATGCATACATGTAGTACACATGCATGTATGAATGCATTTTTTGTTTACTAAAGATGGGATTTTTATAGCAAGATCTCAGGGTCCCAGTTTCACTAGATGCGCTTTCTGTATCTACCAACATGTTTCTTCTATTAAAAAAATTTCTGATAAATAAACCAATTTGAGTTTTGAATCTTAGGATCTAAGACAAAAAAAAAATTAAATTCTAAAAGCAGAAATAAGAACATAAATCTTTATTGTTATTTCTGAGTTTGTTGTAAAAAGGCAAAAAAAAATTTTGTATTTCAAAGATCAACCATAAAATATCTGTTTTGACACTCTCCTTTTGCATCTAAGTTTCTAGTCATTCTTTATTAACAATCATCCTAGAAAAGATTTTATTGTAGAAATAGAGAAATCCAAATCCGGGAAAACTTGCTCAGATTATACTCTTGCTGTCAAATACCGTGATTTCACAGACAAATCAGCTTTGTTTTTCTTCAACTACTCTATGGATATGAGTCTTTAAGGCCTCTTTCACTACCCATTAAGGTCAGTGAACAACTGCTAGTGCTTCTACAGTATTTGAGCTTGACCAATGTGCAAGTAAAAGGAAAACCAAAATGATTATTTATTTTACATTGTGGGTGCCAATGAGTCACTCTCTGGAAATCTGTTTCTTCTCAAGCCTACATAAAAGACATAGATAGCACACACTTGTTGATGAACACAGTCTTCATGCAAGAAAGTGTGATAACTGAGGCAGTTTATGTGCCTAACACATGGTAAAGATATGTATTTAACAATTTACTACATTTTGTCTTAATAGGGAGTTTTACCAGGAGGAGTTAGCAAGTATTATGATAATTCTTACACTAGCTCCAAGTTATGGGATATACTAACAACTTCTTGTGGTCCTGGTAAAACCATTATTAAGTGGTTGAGGTGATGGCTACTAGAACCAAACGGCTGTAAAACGTTTGCCTCTACTTAGGGCTTCAATTAGAACAGCTTTCTTGAGTTAAAACGCAAAGATAATATGCACTAAAGCGATAGGAACCACTTGCATCAAGGGGGACTCGGTGGCGGGGAGTACTGGTTTCTCACTTCTTCACCTTGGTACCCGCAGCTCACACCTGGCAAACGCTGTACAAAACGTCCTGTGACGGCTGGTGCCGACCAGGGAGCCTCCAGCCCCCCAAAATGACAGTTGTCTTCCCCCCTACCCCCACCCCAGCGGTCCCCAGCAAGGCGGAGAGGAGGTGGGGTCCGAGGGTGGGAGATGCCGCCGGGGGCTGCTTTGAGAACTGGGCTCTACGGGACTCCGGCAGCCTCATCACCTACTCCGAGGTACGAGCTGGTAATGAGAGGCAATATTATTAGCCCAGCGCCGGGTCTGGAAAAGGTCAGGGAAGTATCCCAGAAAGGAGCCCCGGCCCTTGAGCAAAACCACAAAAACAGGCAGTCGCCAAAATGATGGCGAAATAATGCCGCTAAGCCCGGGTCTCTTGCAGAGGGAGCATGGCAAATCCCCGGCGGGAGGCGGGGGCCCCGGGGCTGGGGCTGGCAGGTTCCCCCGGCCGGGGATGCCCCCAGCATCAGCTGGGGACCGGCACTTCTCGACCAGCCGGAGGAGTGTCTCTGGGGTGGGGGCAGTTTTGGGAACAAGGCAGCAAGGAGAAATAGGCTGCTTCCCCTTACTGTATATAAAGGAATCGAAAGCTTGGCTATTCAAAGCTTTTCTTCATAAACTTGGGATAATGCCTACTTGTTCACAATTGCTTGACTTAATGACTGCATTGCTACACAAGTAGGAGTAAGGAAACCACCACTTGATGCACAGATTTGAAACCCTCTTGGTTGATAAAAACACAGGAAAGATCCAGGCTCATTACTAAAGGAAATGATCCATGTTTTTCTTCAGGAAGGGACTTCCCTACTTTCCCTGAAAATGTAGGAGTTTATCAAGAAGTCAAACCACACACAGCCAGACTTTTCTTTGTAGCCCTCTACTCCTCTGAAAGATGCCTGAGATGATACAACACACAGCATATGCTGGGATCACTGATCCCTCATTGCTTTGGACACATCCTCATGGCAATGGATGGCAGCCACACCGCGTTCTTCACGAATAACTTTGAGCCTTAGAAAGCTGGGGAGAGAAATACTAAAAATATTGGTTTTTAAAAAATAATGGAGTAAAAAACATATTTTTCATGGGATAGTTTTGTTTCTTTGGTGGTTTTACTGGAAAAACTAAAGCCGATCAGCCACCTCCTTTTCAGCAGCTGAGGACCGAAAGGTCTGCTTCTCATAAAAAAACGTTAAATATTTTTTAAAATGCCTCAAAATAGTCTGCTGAAAACGGAATCTCCTCGTGATCAGCGCTGCTTCAGTCTTGCTTCATCACCCATCAACTGGGCAATAGCTCCAGCCATTACCTTGGCATACTCTTTGCTTTTCTAAATCAAGCTATTTCCTCTTCCCATCAGCTGATTAACTGCTTTAGGGCTGCAGTTACTCCTATTTCTTCCTTCTTTGCTAGGTAAATTCTAAAAGGCAAGGTAATCGTTACTTACTTACTCAGGTCCACTGCAAAACTATTGCACTCTAACACGCCGCTTCTTATCTCTTTATCTATGTTTTAGCCAACAGTATTAAAAAAAAAAAAAAACAACCAACAAACAAAAAAACCCACCCCACACCACAACTCTAATCTTGAGTCTGTTAATTTGTTATTTAAATTGTCACTACAAAACTGAAAATGTGTATATATGATATATGTGGGGTTTTAAAATTAAATAGAAATGAAAGTCGTGGGGTTTTTTTACTTTAAATTCTTAATCAATTGTTTGTCCTTTTTCTGTTTGAGTTGTGATAATGTATACGTGCTCGGGTTGTAATTCACAGATGAGAGTTGGAGCGACTGTTTTGCAAATAGCATTGCAACGTTGGAACAAAGTTTGTGCATAGAAATCTAATTCCCCAATTCTTTGAAATGAGCAAATATTGAATCACATGTGGGTTAGAGTAAGCCTAAAGATATGTTGACAAAGTGAAGAATCAAAGAACTACAGTTTGGGGACCAGGTGCAGCTATCATCTTAATGTATGATATCCTTGTTTTCATAATTATTTCAATTGTTGTGAGAAGTGCACTTAGGCATTTTTAGGTTAAGAAAGCTGCAGGGGGGGACAAAGAAAAAAAAAAAAGAGTATTTTACATTCTAAGCAAGTGCTAAAACCTAATTGATGAATACCCCACACTGATTGGAAACACTGATTGGATTTGATGGGTGAAGATGCTAGACTTCCTCTACCTTTGGTACTTGCCCTGACAACAGAACCAACTGTTCCCAAGAATGATAAAGGGTACTATTAAGACTGCAGGAAGCAGAGGTCAGAAATCAAAAATATAAATTGGCACTTCATGCAGACATTATTTTGATGCTTTCTAACCCGAAAGAAATATTTCATTGAGGGGTTAGAAAAGCAGTAGAAGCACTTGGAAAGATTTCAGACTTTAAGATAAATTATACTAAATCAGTTGCATAGAAATATAGCTACCAACCTGTCATAGGAAGAACAAAAGCAATTACAACCTCCCTATAGATTTAAACAAACTCATTACTCATTGAAATACCTGGAATAAATATACTGCACCAGCCAATCCAGACAAGTTGTCTGTATTTAATTATTCTCACATAAAAGCAATTTTTTAAAGGTGGAGCAAAGTTACCGTCTCGTGGATAAGAAGAGTTCATATTACTGAGAAGTTGGTTGAGAAACAGGATGCAAAAAATTTTGTTTCAAAGTCTGTCCTGATACCTGAAAAATACTGATTTTGTTATTACAGTTATAAAATCCTAAAAAAAGGTGAGGATTATTTTCTACTATATGCAGATGGGTATAGCTCTGCAAAATGTTAATCCATTTGGTTTTAAATCTAAAAACACCTAAGCCAGATTTTTAAACTGTACAAGTATTTATCTTTGCATATCTAGGTCTTAAACGTGTGCTAAGCTCTTCAGTCACAAAGGTATTCATGTGCCTGACTTGAACATACATTTTAAATACTAAGTAAAACCCAGCAACAGTAAATAAATATATGTGCGTGCAGATATGTTCGTGTCTCTGTATATTCGCATAGGCAAGTTTATTTCAAATTCTATATTCAGCAAAACCTCGTCTTGGCAGGAGAGGGAGAAGAAAAACCTGCTATCACAGGTCAACGGGAACAGAGGCTACGCCTGCAACAAACTAAGTAGAAATCCTGCAAATAGATAGCCATTGTCTCCCTGATGAGCCATATCTACCCAACAACCCAACTTCCATCTCCATTATCAGTTATTGAACAGATGGCTGTTCACAGGACCGGGTGAATAATGCAAACCCGTGTTTGCGAGCATTGGTTCAAAGTCTGAACGGCTGTTTGATTCAGGCTTGTTCATCCACTTGTTATTCAGCGTTCACAAACATTCATGCTGAATGGGTTTCTCTTCACATGGATGTTTGGAGAATGGGTCTTTTTCATACAAAACCCCATATTCATGTGCAAACAAGGGCATTTGTGTGTGAACAAGGGCGTTCCTTATTCACCGTTGGTTATTTGTGCTTCTCTACTATTATTCCCCTTTTTGAAGTGTTTGTTGTCCACTCAAGGTGCATGACCTAGGTGATCAAATACAAATCAAAAATAAGAGTAACAAGCAGTCAAATTAAGCAGTTCATCCCGGTCTAAAAATGGTTCATCGTCTATTAAACGTAACCTTTTCAAAGTAAAGACAACTTGTAGATAGTCGAGGAGAAAAGAACAACACATGAATGAGTATTCCCCCAAACCTATAAACGTCTGCCATCATTCCGGGGATTAGTGCATTTAGTGCAACCTAGCCACCTGAATGGGAAACCCCCACCCTAGTGTAGGGTTGCAGCTCAACCGGTGGCCAGAAACAGCTCTGTCAGCCCAACAGATGCCGGTTGCCGGCGTCCTCCCTTCTGCCGCAGGTTATCAGCAGAATGAATTGCCTGAGTTTGCCCTACCCGGAGTGAGCACTCACCCAGGCTAGCTCGGATCAGCTCCAGCTGTGATCCAGCTGTGATCCCAGACCAGGTGGCTACGTGGTCCTGAACCCCTGGCAGGAGGCTCCCGTGGTCGGCTGGCTCAGCTCAGGGACTGCAGCGCGTTTGGATGATAACTTCTGACAGAGCTCAGACTGCATCCATAAGTTTTTTCATTGTGGCAGTTGTAAACTCTATAATAAAGTGAGTATCTAGAATATCTGGATTAAAGTGGCTATCTAAGTGTGAATACGGAGTTGGCTTCTTCCAGTAACACAATTCTGGAGCTTTAAGACTTTAGTCACAGCAAATAATATAAGCAATGACATCACTATCTAATACCAGTATTTTAGCTCATTCATTCAGCTATTTTTACCTTTTAGAGTTTATTAATATTAATATTCTGAAATTAAGATTCCTTCTGTGAGCCAAACTCCTTTTGAGAGTACAGATGAGATCGTGTGTTACATTTGACTATCCTGGGCTCTATTACTGTATCATTCTTCTTCTCAGTGCTTGAGAAGTAAATGTAAATTTGGAATCAGTTCTTTGAACCTTATCTGAGAAAATATGCTAGATGGGAAAAGTCTGCTCTCACACCCCAATACTGCAAGACCACTAAGTTAATGCCCTTTATTATGTGGCTGTCAGTCATATAAGAGCTAATTATGAATTATTAAACTGTAGAACTAAAGCTATGGCAGGCAGCAGTGGGTTATGAAATCTAGTCACTTCTGTGACCAGGACTTGGTAAGTGTGTCTTTCTTGTGTCTACTGCATAAAAGCTTTGTGGATGACTGTCAGAAATTTAGTATGGCCCTGAACTGTAACCTTTGCATGGTGCTATCCATAACCAAGTGACCTGCTGCAGCTCATTAAAGTTAATGTAATGGATCATTTGCTTCTAATTGTATTCATCAGCAAATTAGACTCACTTTTCAGCTGGCAGGAAGAGAGAAGAATACAGTGCAGTAGACTGAGTGAATAAAGTATGTTCTTCTGTATGTTCCTTCTCTCAAACTCGTATCTCACCTGAGCAGAGCTAGGATGAGATGACTCTTCATTATAGGAGAACATGTTTTTTACACATGTAGATTGAAGAGGTTTAACACTTTACCATTCTCCTTTTCTAAAGTGAGTGCAAGAAAAGTGCTTTTTAGCTCATACTGCCTGAATTCCTTCCCAGGAAAGACCTCAACTTCATCAAATATTGTGTTCTGCTATTACAAATTAGTCACATACATCAACAGATATATTGTTAGAATACAGGCTGCACTGTATTAATAGCACTTCGCTCCTAAAATTACTTCATCATCTAAAAATAAGTATCTAGTACTTGTCATTGCTTTCCAACATACATCAAGATCATAGGAAGTAGCACATGTGTTACTTAAAAACTACATTTCTAAAAAGAAAATATTCTCTTGATGGAAGCAGCCTATTAATTCTAAAGCCTCAGGAGAGGTAACAAAGGAGCAGTATTTTTCGTTTATTCAGGGCTTTGAGGTTTTTTTAACCCTTATATTAAATGCAGACAATGTATTGAACTAGCATGTAGTCAGAATTGTTTTCCATGCTACATTTTTGAAAACAGGAAATATTTATATATGCATATTAAAATATTTATTATTGGTTTAGACTGACCAAGTTAGGCACTTTATGCACCTTGTGGTCTTAACCACTGTCATATTCATTCTCCCTGATGAGGTATTCTCACAATACAGCTTTTAAACTCCTGGAGCACAGCATCCTATACTATGGGACCTGCTCTTGTCATGACAGACAGACAGACACCAAAGCACAGGTAATAAGAGGTTATCCTGGTTCTTAATGCTTCACTGGCAACAGTAATTTGTGTTGATATTAAATAACTGATGGGCTCAGGAGGCCATCTCAGTGTACTCAACTTTAAAATATTTTAAAAAAAAAAAGTTAATATCTAAGGTACAATATAGAGTATTTAGTAAGTAGTATACAAAGGAAATGGCCAAATCTGTTCATTGTACACAGAATACATATTTCCTTCCCCCCACTTACGCACATTATTTCAGCCTGCTTCCTTGTATATGGCTCTGAATAGTGCCAAGATTCATGTGCAGATCCAAATATCACGAAGGAATATTTCCTTCCAGGCACATCCCATGAGCCAGATTTGGCTGTTGTTTATGCAGAGCTCTGTCTCTGTGTATTGAGACCCGAAAGGCCATGGGAGAGAAAGGAATTAAGGGAAGCTGAAGTGGTGTAAACTGGCCATGGTTCTCACACCATCCTGCCATCCTTGATGGCCATCATCTGACACACCAGCAGCACTGGCTGGGGATGGTGGGGCTGCCCCACCTAAGTGCACCATGATGGGTTCTCCCCTGAAAAACGAGACTGAGGCCCACAAGAGGTGACAAATTGTGTGGGTGGGCTCTGGCAGAAAGCTGCTCTAGAGCAGTGCATGCAATGTGGTCAAAATAGGGCATCTGTTTTTCCATACCTCTGCTGGAAGGGATGAATCCAGCCTTAGGAACTTACAGAGGAACGTGCTTCACTATTCACATGCTCAGAAGTGAATCCTAGGTGCAAGGATTCAAAGCCAAGGCTGCTCGGGTTCACAAATTTTAATTTATGCATGTAGTACTGACATATTTATCGAGGAAAAGTTTAGAGCTACAGCAAGGGTCAAAAAGGATGATCGAACAGGGATTGAACTGAATCCTTCCTTAAATGTTGAGAACCCTGAGCTACGCCTATTAAATGTTCATATTCTTTAGTGTTTCTTGCCAAAGCCAGAGAATACCAAGAAGCTAATCTCAGGTATTTCTGACTAGCCCATACTACAGTTTACCACAGATCTGATGAACTCTTCTCCTGAGGAGATTTACCATCCAGATTTTGATAAAATCAGAATGCTTATCCCAACTGAATCTCGAGTGCTGATAAAAGTTTGCTGTCCACCAGCAAAGAAGCCCACGCAAGCAGGCAGAGCAGGAACTGGGTGATCCATCACCAACAGGACACCTAACCACATCCCCTGATTTTTTTATTCTGTAGGCTCTTTCATTCCTCCTGCAGCGTGCCTAAGGATGGACTCCTCCCTTACCAAGCACTGATCTAAACCTTTGAAAAATCAATGCCTGCTCCCTTTTCCCCACTCCACTAGATCCAGCAGCGCTCCAGAGCTTGCATCAGTACTGTTTGGGGAAAACGAATAGACAGCAGAGAGTGCAACATTTTTGTATGGCATATCAGGGGCTATTTGCAAGCTGTTAGATGGCTAGTTAAGGCTAATACTCCTTTTTTGTAGTAGCTGAAGAATGGGTTGACTGGAGAATTTTCCATGCAGTATTTTGCCCTTCTGTTAAAATGTTCGTCTTGAATTGAATGTTTCCATACTTGAAGTTAAGCATCTGCTCCAGTGCTTTCCTGCATGAGGACCTGTATTTTCAGCTCCTGGACTTATTTGATTACTGGTCAAGTCACTTAACACCCTTACATTTCACTCTCTCCATCTGTGAAATGTGGAAAATTAAACTTAGCTGTCTTACAGTGGTATGGAGAGTAATTCAAAAATGTTTGTCAAGCACTTTGAGACCATAAATTGTACTATTATAGCATTTAGCAGATGTGATTCTGTCACACCACAGAAAACAGTGTTATGAGAGAGATCCTTGCATGTCCGTGACCACTCAGAAACACGTTGCCGCATGAGAGACAAACAGAAATTAGGAGACTTGCATGCAGTTGAAAGACTGGCAGGAAAGTTTGGTCTAGTTTCCTTCCCCTCATCGAAGATATTTACCTATTTGAAGGAAATGAAGGGGGAGGTCAACAGCGTTTTGTGTCCTATCTGGCTGGGAGCAGGACACAAAGGAGAAACAGGTTCTGCCACTCTCCATCAGGTGCTGTTGGGCACAAGCAACTGTTGGCTTCAGGCTGAGGTTGGGCGTAAGCCACCATCCTGTGTACAGACTGAGCGGGGTGGGGGGTGGCAGGGCACCCTGGCACCTCCCAGCTGCTTGTCAGTCCATTGAGCTCAGTAACAACCATTCTCCTTAAAAAACAAAACAAAACAGAAAAACCCACCCACCCAACCAACCAACAAAATCCAAACTAAAAAATAAGAATAATAAACAACAACAACAACAAAAAAACCCAACACAAAACCAACCAACCAAACAAACAAAAAAACCACCACCATTTTCCTACTTCCATTACAGGTTTAGCTAACATAAACCCAGCCAGAGTAACACCGAGTGATGACTGACTTCCTAATGTGTCCTGAATGTTGAATAGTCTATTAAATTTTCCCTTTTCTAATAAACATTAATAAAAAACTATTTTCATCAACATTTAAGAATCTGAGTCACCTTTTAGATGCAGCCATTTCTTCTTTTTTTTTTTTTTTCTTTTAGGGAAGAGCTCATTTCATTCTGAGTGAAGAATCTGGGTCCCCAGGGGTATGTTTTGGAATAAATTCGTGACGCTCTGCTGTGAGATGCTTGGTGAGACTGAACTGTCTACAGCGAACTCCTGCTTGAATCTCGGTCTGGATCCTTGTTTCATCCTTGAGAAAACCAAAAGTCTAGAGCTAGATGGAAAACAGTTGTTTTCCTACATAAATTGAAAAATAAAGTTTTATGTTTTCTCCAAGAGCTCTTTTTCCATTGCCTGTTCACGTCAAAGGAATTTCCTAAATAAAAAGAACATTTTTTAGGATGAGTTGGTTGACATTTTTTTAATTGACCATTACCCCATTATCAATCAAATCTGCTTTATTTTAAGATTTCCAACCAGTTCTGCTACATCAACACCCTACCTATAGGAAAGAATAAATTACTTTAATCTTTTTTTTCATTAAAAAGCATTAATATTTATTGAGCAAACAAATATTCATTTTAATCTATATATATTTAAAAGTATTGATATTTACACTGGACTCAAAGATATGTTGTCACTAGCACACCCATTTAACCGACTGTACAGTGGTTTATAGCAATAAATAATTATAATGATAAATAAAGATATCATACTTGCCTCTAATACTGCATCTGATAACGTAAGTCAATGTGGTATGATACGATGACTTAGTAAAATGGTTTGAGAAAGGAAAAAGTCATTACGGATATCAGTCTTCAAGGGCAGATGATGTGAACTTGTGAAGAAATTCTTTTTCTTTTCCATGCTTTTTTTTTTTTTCAGTTCTTCTGGTTCAGTGGGATAAAAACTTCAAAACAAAACACCAGGGCATAAAAATGCCATTAACATGAATAAAAATAGCACGGGTAACTCCTTAGTGACAACTGACTTCACAGTGTCAAAATCACACGATTTTATTGACCTAGTTGAATTTCTTCCCCTCAGAATCAGAAACTTACCCAATTTCCTGCAGGAATGTCTGTACAGTTTTAGTTTAGTTTACTCATTAATGTTTCAAGCCTTTCTACCACAAAGGAACAGACACATGAAAGTGAAAATGTACCTTTTTTTCACAGCAGGGAGCCTTCATAATGAAAACTTGGCATGCACACCTGAGGAGAACAGTAAAGCTTATAGAATTTACATATGAGGATTGTAACGCTTTTTTTGCAACCGCCAAAGAAAGGAGAATAAATGAGAACGTGTGACATTTTGGCACCAAGGTGATCAGCAAGACGTAACTTGTACTTCTGCATTAAAAATGCAGAGAAGACATGTAAATATGTAATTTTAAGTGTTCTGGGCATCTTCTACAAATTTTTCTGTACATCCATGACAACTAGTATTATGATTGGGTTTTATTATTCTATTTCTCTGGAGTGCTGTATAGAAAGGACTCAGTTCATCTTCAGGATCTAGGGGAAAAAGCTCTCATTCGTTTCAGTGGGAGGTGGCTGAAGACCCAAAAGATGTGAGAAACGGATTTGAAAATCTGGGATGTCTTGTGTTCAGAGGCAGCTAGTTACAAGGTTGCCTGTTTTCCTTGTTTTGCCTGCTTCTCAAATTCGGGTTTCCGTTTCAATATCTGGTGCTCTTTATTTCTCATGATCTACAAATTAAAATAATGAAAACTGAAATTAAATTAATTAAGCTATCTGCTTCTAAATAAATGTAACACTGTACCTAGGCAATTAAGGCACCTAAAGGTTCCCATACATTAAATAAAAAAGTAGGATGATGGTCTCTTAAGTGCATGTACAAATTTAGATGGAAAATAACCTTCCGCCACCATCTACCACATTTTGTCATTTTTATCTTGTTTTCCTGCTTTGTATGTCCACACACCATGACATCTGTAACAACCCATGTTATTCCTATTATCAGCAGGTTAAGTTTTCTTTACAAGTCATCTGTAAGTAATTCACCTGTGGGTATTATTTAGCTGCTATATTAAAAGGAAGGAAAAAAAACCTAACCAAAACAAAACCCAAAAACTTTCTTACAGCGTGAAAACCAACCTGAGTTCTGAGCATCGTCTGATTTAATCCTCACAGGGATATCAGCTCACTTCATCTGCCTCAGCTTCCCCATTTTTATGCTGGGAATAAAGTCATGCTTCCTCTCATAAAATAGCCTAGTTATTGTTTGAAGTTGCTAATTATTATTCTATAGATAGATAAAAGCAGTTGGCAAAAGAAACACATTTAAAGGTATATTGCCAGCCTGAAACCTTTTGTTTCATCTCTAAAATATCATGAATCATTTGTGCTAATGAGCCATGAGGGCATTTTTTTGTATCAGTAATTCATTCTCAGGTTTCTGCTGAACTTTTCCGCTGTTTCTGCTGGAATGACGGATCTCTATACGTCTGCAGATGTCTGACTAGTTCTCAGAAACTGGCTTATTTCCTATGTTCATTTTATGACTTTCCATCTTTCTAATGCTGTATCTATAAACACAATTTTTGCATGTCTTTTAAGCTCTCCATATCCCCCAAAACAGTCCTCTACTATCAATCTCAGAAAAAGACATTCATTGAAATGGAAAATGAAACAGAATTTATCTAACAGAGTAAAAGTATAGAGTATATTAGTGTGTATATATATATATATATAAAATTGGCTAAAGAAAGCCAAAGTAAGACAAAAGAAGGTACATAATGAACAAATTATGAGCCTTTAACTTGCTTTTCTACAAATAACTTACATTGTCTTCCATTAATTACAAATATAAATTATAGCATCTCTGATCCTTCTAAGTGTCTACAGCTGGGTAATGAGTTTTTGACAAAATAGTGTTTCCTTCCCTCAAAAGAAGTCAATCGTTTCACACTGTAACTGCAACATAATTCCCAAGGGGACATGAAACCTTTTAACAAGTGAAGTGGCGATGTCTCCTTTGCGTCTCTTTGGAAAAAAATACACTTAAACTTGTATTTAGTACATTTCACAGAACTGTAGCAGGCCTAAAATAAAATTATAAAAAGAAAGGAACAGTTCAAACCAAAAACTGCTTCAAGGGCATCTCTTAATATCTGATCAGAAGTGAAAGGAACAAATCTCCACCCAAAAGCAGATCTTCCCCAGGCAACAATTCTCAGGAAGGAAAAGGAAGAATTTTGTACAAGGGATTGTCTTTAAAGGAAAAGGCATATATATACACACTGATAATACACATTACATCCCGTCCTTGACCATATGTATCCTCCAGGGGGGCGAGTTCCCTCTTGTCCCCATCCTGGAACAACGAACCGCAGCACTGATGCCGTCAGCAGGTTCAGGAGTCTTTATTCCTACAGCATTTGGCTGGAGCAGCGTTGGGCCCTGAAGACCAGCAGGCACTCCATGATCCTAAAGATGCTAGTCTTCAGGGGAAGGACAAAGTTTGCCCTGCTGTGGTAATTCAAAGCACGGGGAGAGAGCGAGCTGCCTTGTGGTGGAGGAGCCCAGTTCAGCCTACAGCTTGCTGCGGAAGGATACCGGTCCCTCCACCGAGAAGCTGTCCACCAAAATGCTGTTTCTGGTTCT
>VYXH01012480.1:471228-498728 GCA_013397275.1 Burhinus bistriatus | reverse complement strand
CTGGTGGAAGTTAAGCATATGTTTAAGCAGTGTCCTGGCTGGAGGCACTTTCCTGGATGTTATCCTTAATTTAAACCAAAAAAGGTCAAAGGCAATCTATAATTCAGAGTACCTTTCACCTCCTGCAATGTGACTATGGCTGGCTCCAGCTGTGCTGCTGAGTCAGGGGGGGAGGCAGAGCAGGAATTCATCCATAATTGCGTCCTGCGACCAGGGCTGCGTCACGTGAGGCCCCATAACAAGCTGTGCTAATAATGTGCTAACAGATGCAGGAGGGCTTCTGCTCCTGCTCCCAGCAAATCTATGACTTATCATGCTTATTAAGCTGGAGGTAAATTTGCCCTTCAAAGATGCGCATCCAACACCCACTGAAATCAGCAGGAGGACACTGCAGCAGGGCTGGCGTCAGCGTTGGCTCAGCCCGTTCGTTTCCTCGGCTGCTTACGAAGCTCCCCCGTTGCGTCCCTTCATTTTCCAGCTGGGAGGGTGGCATGCTGGGCTGGGGCCAGCCATGGTGCTCAGGGCAAGAGCCGAGGAGCAGAGGGCCAAGTGATGCTTCCTTCCCCGCGCATCGGGTGCTGCCCGTCTCCAGAGCGCTGCCTTTCGGGAGGTGCTAGGCCAGAAGCCGCACTTCACGTTTAGTAGTCCTCAGTGGACTGGTTTTCCTAAGAATTTGTTTGGATCCTCATCCACTGAAATGAAACATCTCAGGCACAGCAGCACGGCAGGGAGGGGACAGCAGGTGGATCGAGGCAGTTACAAAGATTTGAGTGGTGGGTTTGTAGGGTGTTTGTGTCCAAGTGTTGGGAGCTTTGCACAGTCACTGTCTTTACTGTGGGGTAATGCAGCCACCACCTTCAACAGAGCTGTCTGTGCTCTGGAAACTGGGCCAGAAGGGGGAGGACCTTTCACTTACCTCCATGATAAGCAGTTACTCACGCTGATGGCAAACTTTAAAGTTCTGCCACTTATTTTAGAGCTGGAGTTGTATTTTAAATTATTTTTTCCCATTACAGGCTTTCAAATGTGGCTGTAGCCAGCACACTTATGTCTATGCAGTCCTCTCTTGAATGGTATGGACTAATTATATTGCCTTGTTCAAGTCCCTGTTCCCAGACTCTGGCTGGAATATTTTCAAATCTCAGTTACAAGAGAGTAATTTTTACACGTTGGTCACATTTAAATACATTCCTGAAAGCCTTGAATGTGAGGAGCACAGCCTCCACTGCTCTTCCTAATTGCAACATTGTGGGCACCTTTCTGAGAAGTCCCAAGGATGCTTTGAAGAACATCAAATTACAGACATGAATTTGGAATCCTATTGATATTTGTATAAGAAAACCTTTGTTCACACAGGTGTTAAGGAAACCCAAAGGAGTCCTAACACAGTATGTGCACGTTCTGACTCACCTAGAGGTTATGAATAATTTTTCCCATTAGGTAACCAGCTAACACCTCCAACACATGAACATGCGATTACCAAAATGCTAAACACTGAGAAGAGAAGAAAACTGGTTCCTGGACTGAAGTAAAAATCCCACAGGAGGCAAAATGTTTGTGAGACTTCAAAGGGAGTTTGTTTAAGGAAGGGTGGGCTCTCGCATAAGACATGAAAAATTTCCCTTAGACAGGTTTTATCATGGAAGCTACTCCCATGAGTGTGGTTCCTTGATCATAGGGGGTTTTGTGGGAAACAAGTTCTTCAGAAACTTTGCTGCATTCATATTGCCACCGCTGGCACCACACGTGTCGCAGGGCTAGGACTGCGAAGGGGTTTCAGGCTTGCCAGTCAGCAGGTAGAATTCACCGAATTGATTATTTTCAGCAGGCTAAGGGGCGGGTCAAGGAGGTATGAGAAGGTCAAGAAGATTAAGGNGGAGAAGGAGGTTGCATTGTAGTGGCTGCCCTTTTCCTCGCTGTACCCTGTGTTGGCTCTTACTTTAACAGTCCTTAAAATTCGTGGTGAAACTTTAAAGACAGAAAAGAGCTTTAAGGAAGGGAAGAATTGTAGCTCTTTCATGAGGTTAGTGTTTCCTTTGAGAAAAAGCAGGGAGGTTTAGGAGAATGGGGAAGGTGTTATTGTAATAGAAACATAAACTAAAGTGGGCTATTTCTAATTTAACAATAGGTGGCCCTGTTTTTATCAGTTTATGGTACCGTGTGTTTTTGTCTTCGGGAACACTCGTCTTTTGTCATTCAGCTATATAATCACCACCTTTTGTAAGATAATCACAGGTAATTAACTTTGTAACTGTTCTTGTCCTGTTAGACTAGTAATTGCCTGTCTCTGAATCACATATCTTGGAGGTTTCTCAGATAAAAGAAGATATGATCTATCCGTAATTTCAAGTCTTTTGACAACTGATTGAGGGCCAATTGTTTTACGTATGGTGATATATTTATGGCAATTCTCACTTTGATAGTGGTTCTGAAAGGCTAGAGTGAGATTGAACCACACATCCAAAAAATGCATCGCCGTAATAGTGAGCTCTGTGCAAGCTAACCAGAAAGAGCATTTAAATTCTATTAGCTTTATGTTCTTTATGACTTTGATTTACCCTTAGATGTACTGCGTTGAGGACCAAATGGAACAATTCAGCTCTGAATAAAGAAAATAACAATAGCTTTATCAGTTCAGAACAGAAGTCCATCTTACCCAGTAGTCAGTCCCTGAGAGTAAGCTAAGGACCATCATTCTTGAAGAGGAAAAAACCCATGACAAATGTAGCGATATCTTCTCAGAATATGTTCCCAGCCTAGCAAAAATCTGTATCTCAAGGGCATTTTGAGATGCAGGGATAGTGCTTTAATTGAATAGCCTTACGTCTTTTTCTACCATGAATTTGTCCATTTTTTAAATAATTTTTTAATGCATCAGACATGGATGCATGTGAACTTTCCACATTCATTCTGTGATCTGGAATTCCCCAACTTAGGTACAAATTATATGAAAGACCATTTTCTTTTGTCTGCTTTGAACCTGCTGTTTCATGTGATGCCCCTATTACTCTCCCTCACAATATATCACTCATGATTTTGGAGATGTGCATCAAATTCCTCTTCAGTAAGTTTTTTTCCCAGCCAAGAGTCCTAGCCCACTCATCTGTTCCCCTCATACAGAAGGGAAGGGAAATTATCTTTGCACCCGTTGTCCTTGAATGGGCTGCAGACTAACTGTGCTGCATGGTTTATTGCCCAGACAGCTTAAAATTGAGAAGTATTATTATCCAAAATTATGTGACTCAACACTCTTTTATCCAATATGTTGCCATTGCATTAATAGTTATTGGTGGGGAAGTCAGGAAATGTAAATATCAACCTCTTAGCTTCCACACTGTTGTTGCATGGTTAGTTGGCTGGCATGTTTTTATTTGCTTTTTAATCTCAGCTGCTTAGTGTCTGAGGCTTAATTCTTCTTATACCGATGCTAGTTTTGGATCACCGGAGATGAAATGGCCTCATGCAAAATAATATCTGGGGAAAGGAGAATCACGGACATTTTGTCTGTTTGTTATTGTTTTACTTACTGGAGCAACATCCTAGAAGAAAGATGTCATTGTGGCCCAGACGGGCTGCTCCAGGTCTAGTAGCTTCAGAGTAACTTCCCTGGAGGGAATGAGGGAAGGCTCTTGCACACCCACTTCAAGAAGCTTTCTAGGAAAAGACCTCTGAAGGGGAGAAAGTGGAAGGCAGCAGCCCGGCTGTCCAAACCCGCAGCCCTTCACTCCATGGGCCGCAAGACCTTGTGCTCTCTGCCCTGGCACGGCACGCTCTCTCCTCAACAAACCTGATTTGAGGAGTTCGGGGTTTTGCTTTTGCAACTGCACCTAGAAACATTCTGCAGAAACACAGACTCCGATAGGCTGCTTCATGTTGTGGTTGATTTAAAAGAGACACTGCTGCTTCTACTCTCTGAAGAAGGGAGCATTTCAGAGCCGTGCCAGGAATCATGGAACATAAAACAACAACAGGCTATTTGCAGATGTTTGTAAATTGCTGCAGTTATCAAGACATAAAGCTCTTTGTTCATTGGTAACTAAATATAAACAAACTTTCAATTAGTTTTTAACATCATGGCATGAGAAAATATGTTGGAGTATTTTATATTCAACTAAATTTGTCTTACTATAGGCTAACAAGGGTTTCCCTATAACACCTGTTATCTGTATTCAAACTTTTTATTATTACAGAAAGAAGATATTTTTGTTAGAGCTCAGAATGTTGAAGGTGAGAATCTCAGGAATATCTCTATGTCATGTCAGAAATTGTAATTTTGCTTGAGTTTAATTTTACTTGAGTTTAATCGAATATTGGAAGAATTTTTTCAGGCATGTGTTAGGTCTCCACCACGTGGAACCTGGTCTACATATCTTAAGAGAAATAATATAGTCTGGCTCAACGACAAGTTACTGAACGATATGCAGCAATCATTCTGTGAATTCTGTGGCCTGTGTAATGCAAGAAGCTAGATTAGGTTATCATGATGGCCCTTTCTGGCCTTAAATGGAATCTAGGATATAAAATTGGCTTTATTCAGGTTAATCATCATCGACTGAATTTTGTCACCCTTACGCACGTTGAGACTCATTCATTCCAGGGGAATTACTCGCCATTCTGCACACCGGGAAAGAATCAGACCTGTGTTGATGAATGGCACAGTGCAAAAGGGGTCTGAATAATGAGAGAGCACACCATTTGAAACAACCTGATAGCTTGTAAATAGTACGTTACATATATGAAATACCAAGGTGAAAAGGCTTGGTTCCCTCCTTTGGCCAGCATCCAGAAAGCTCAAAACACTGTTGTAAGGAATAGAACAGTGGGGTTAATGCAGGGAAGGCAGGAATCGAAAACCTCTGCCCCCTCCCCAGCATGGATCAGTGCCCGCAGCATCTTCCTCCATCCTCTACAGGGACAGCACGGTGGCAACCAGTGGCAGAATTGAAATCACACCGACATCGCTCGTACATCCCCAAATCCCAGTGCTATTCAGACTTTGATTAAATGTCCCAAGACAGAACTCAACACCTGGCTGAAAAGTTTTGCACCTGGCTTCAGTGCTCAACTCTCGTACAAAGAGGAGCAGAGGGAACACACCTTGGACTTCTTCCAGCACTGCCTTTCAGAGTACTCGTGTGTGCAAACAAAAACAGGAGGTCCTCAAGTGAAGAAAGCATCATTGCCACAACAGCCACTGCCAGGCGAGGTGATCCTGTCTGCATCTGTCAGGAGGGCTGACACTTCATCACTGATGACTTTGGAGGCAATGCTGAAGGCTCTTGTGTCCCTGCTTGTCTCGTTTCCCCGTCCCACAGTGAGCTGCCTTGGCAGTTGTGTCAACACAGTATTTTGTGAAGCTGAGTTAGGAACCAGACCTGGAAATTGGCAACTGAAAATTAATTCTCTTAAAAAAAACCCAACAAATCAACATTTGGAATGGAGGCACTCTTTTAACCCAGACCAAGGCACTGACCTCCACCAACCGACTGCCAGGAAAGGAGAGCGCACCACAGCTGGAGAGAGTGCAAACAGCTGGAATGGGAGGGGGAAATGGAGACCTCACAAGCTACCATTGCCCCTGAAGGAAGCAGTGGTTCTGCCACACTTCAGGATAAACATGAAGTCTGCACGGCAGAACATTGTCACGGGATCAGGATTTCCCATTTCAAAAGTAACCGTCAGCTTAGCCACAAATTTATTTTAAGTACCTCAGCTTTGCCCTGGTGTTCATGTAGCAGCAGCAGTTAATTTTCCTGTGACAATGTTCTATTCTACTGACATTATCTCTTAAGTATAAGACTATTCTATTAAGGTGGATGAATTGAATTTCATTTCCTCTCACTTCAAATAATGGCATTCTATTCACATTGCTTTCAGTACATCATGGCAGAGTATGGACTTTTGTTAGAGGCTGGCACCCACTAATGCTGTTATAGTAAGGGTAGAGATTTCCATTATAAATCCTCTTTTACGGTGTTTTAAATCAGCTATAAAAGTTCCCTCCAAGATGAAACTTGGCACCAGAAAAAAAAAAAAAAGATTTTTTTGAAGTTAAGAATGATTTGGCTTGGCTGTTTTAAATATCTTTCAATTGTATAAATGGAAAAAGTTTATCAGTTCAAGACGTTTTTAAAATTTCTATAAATCAGCATCTCTTCCGCTCAAGGATATAGTTTGACATTAGTCCATAATGTATTCTAATTGCTCTTTGTATTATGACAAATAACAAGTTCTTAAACTTTGGAGAGTGTGTCTTCTACATGTCAAGTAACTACTTTTCATAAGGAGTTTGACTGCATATATTCTAAATATGTTTTTATCCCAAAGAGATGTTAAAAATAACATATTCATAAATCTGCCTTAATTCATGCTTTCATAGTAAACTTTTAACACTTATGAAACAGCTGTTACAGTCAATATTTTTTTATATTATAACAACTCCCTCTTTAGAACTCATGATGTATCCTGATTCAGAAAAACACTTAAGCAGGGCTCACGAGGCAGGACAAGGAGCAAACAAGACAACACAGAAAACCAGTCCATTCTCCCAGGCAAAGCAGCTGGGATGGACCACCACACGCTCTCAAGAACACGGCGGCTGTGGGCGCTCTCTTCTCTGACTCTGCTGTCATCTGTATGTCTCCTGCAGGCTTCTATCCCTGAAGCATTTGCATTCTTGGACACAGTGCACCACCCTTAAAGAAATCCCTTTGTGAGGAGGCTGTGTCACAAAACAATAAAGAAAATTCTGGACATGGCAATTTCTCCTTATTTCTAACACTATCAAATGATATACCATTTTATCAGCAGCCACAATACAGAGAACAAATGCGTGTTCGCAACTTTAACAGCACTTATAACTTTTTATATATATATTTATAACTTTCAAAATTATTGTCTCTATTTGATACTTTTAATTGCTGACAAAGTTAGAAATGTGTGTATTCGTTATTTGTTGAATATTAATTGTTCAATAAAAATGCCCACCTACTCTGGTTTTCTTCATGAACCTTTTTATTAACCCCAGAGCTTTTACTGCACCTTAGAAAGCAGGACATTAAAGTCCAAACATGCACTTTTTGAATGCTCACATATGTTACATCACACTAAAACCTGCATAAGAAGCATTAATAGGTGCGTGCATCACAGCAATTACACATTATTGTAATGTGCTGCAATCATGAGAAAAACGTTAAAACACATACTGCTCACAGATGTCACCAGCTTCCAACCCGAAGCCTGGTGAATACCTGACTCCAAGTTTCTAAGTAGCAATGGGCTTGAGCAAGCATCTACTCTCAGACTAGCAAATTAAAGGTTAAAAGTCAGTCTTTTCCCACTGGTTCCCTAAATGTGTGTTACATTCTTCTACAGATACTCAGGGTGAGCAACATAGTTTTGTTATCCCATTGAGGTGACTAAGAAAATCTTCCCTAGGGAAGCCGCATCTGCCACAAAGGCTGAGTGAATAGCATGGGGAAGAAAATTTCTATTTCTCATTGCAGAAAATGTCCAGTAAGTTAAAAGTGATGAACTTCAGATCAGTGCCCATCAATATGGTTGAGCTTCCCACGCAGTTATTAGCCTGGCTTTCAAACACCATGAAGAAGAAAATCTTTCCATTTCTGAATTCATAAGTGCAGTGTGAGGACCAAAAGGAGAGCATGCATTGCCACTGAACATTTTAGGAAACCAATTCATGAAACATTATTAAAAGCCTTCTGTGTGGTACTCTGTCTTTTGACCCAGCATCATCTTGCTATATCCTTTACACCAGTGTTGCAAGCTGTTCTACCAGCATTGAACTCCTTATCTGCATACTGAGCTATGAGAAATATCAAGCTCTCAGGTAGCTGTAGCAATGCAGACAGCTTTCATGTGAGACGTTCACCGCTCCAGGAACCTGTTAGAAAAGCACGCTTCAGCACTCAGTGCTTCTGCCATCAGATGTGCAACGCCAATCACAACAATCCTCTGCATTGACCTATGTGCAAAGTATAAAGCCACCTCAAAACAAGATCATGCCTGAGCTCTGTGCAATCCCTTTTACGACTTTTTGATATCCTCACAGAAGCCTATTTCTGCTAATCACCAGAAGAATAACATACTAGTCCACACAGCTAGACGATAGGGAAGAACAGTATGAGAGAAGAACAGCAATAATAATTTAATTTGACTCCAAATTTTGCTATCTGCTATTTGATTCCTACAGCGGAAAATAAGATGAACTGCAGCACATCAGATAAGGAATGTACTATGGGATCTATAATTGGAATTCAGAGTATTTCCACTAAAATACCACCATCCCAAGAAGAAGTCATATGGCAGTGTGGACAACAGCGATACAGTGTGTCCACACAGATCAGTCAGTAGTTGTTACAGATCATTTCACATTTTTAAGAAATAGCAAAAAAAGCAGACAGCAAATTTAAGTGCAGGCATGCTCAGATGCCTTAATGATCAGGAAGAGGGGGACTGCACGCATGGATAAGAGAGGCCTATATGCTATTCCAACCCCTAAGTAAATGCATGAAAAATTATTTCCTCTTCAGGCAAAAAGCTTGTCTACGTGGGAAAGCAGATTGGAAGAGCTATTTGAAAATCAGTGCCACATAGGGCCACAATGCAGATAAACCCATAGCATATTCCCAGTTCTGTAGAAATTTGCTGACCTGAGAACAACCACAAAGGTCCTCAGGGTAGGTTCTAGGAGAGTCACTCTGCTAGATCCCTAGCAGTGTGAGATGAAGTGCTCGGGAGCTTTTTACAGAGGAGAAAGAGTCTTACATACCCGGTAAACAACCCTGCTTTGGGACAACAGTTATGCCTGTTGGGCTAATAAAGAAAATAGAAAAGAACATGAACCACCCATGGTGATACCACAGCTCCGGTTTTGCAAGAAGGAGCAAAAACAAGGTCTTCAGGTGTCATTCATAACAACATCCGTTCCAGCTATTGGAGACATACATTGCCTTTCCATGAAGGCAAATGATATAACAAGGAACAGGCGAATATATATAAACCAAATAATATAGCTGGCTTCAAGGATGGTTTGGATCATCTTGATTTCAGAGGACATATGTGAGGGTGTGGAAAGGCAACAATTTCTTGATCTAAGAAAATGTGCTAGTGAAAGCAGTGGAGTTAGTATAAGAACACATGCTGCTGGTAAAATAAGACGTTCATGGGCACTGGGGGTCAGATGTGCTGACACTTCTGAGATAACTTGATTGTGAAATTGCTGCATTAATGGTTTAGAGGAAGATGTGTAAAGTTAAAAAAAAAGATAAAACCCTCTTCACTTTCCTAGCTTGAGCAGTTTAAGAGATGCTCAGCTGTGACTAGAGAGGAAAGGATGCCAACTTTCCAGCGTGTGTGTGCACATTTCTTTTGCTCATAATTAATAGCCCCTGTGCTTGCTAAGTTTTTGGAAAGCAGCTCTCAGCCTACCTAGGTAATGCCTTCTGACAACGTTTTGAAGATCAGTTATGTCATATGGCTGCCTTTTAGAAAAAAAATTGTAATGCATAGCAGTGCCATATGGCATCTCTGAAGAATCAGCCGGATTGGACAGACATTCATTGGACAAAGTCCCACAGCACTTGGAAAAGAATGTAGTCCTGTTGCCAAAATGTGGCCTTTGTTAATCTCCTAACTATTATTGTGCAGAAACCAATTCATCTGTATTAATTATAAACAAATTTTAATTACTTCAGTAAAAGCTCATTATACAAATATCTAATGCCAAACAAGCTGCCTTAACCCTTTGTGAGACTCCAAAGAAAACTTCAGATGTTTGACTGTGGGTGTTCTGAGAAAAGCAGAAATTTCAGCAAGACTGCAGAGTACAATTGTGTGGCATTTATGTTTTCCTTTTTTCATATTTCATGCTGTACGTGTGTTTTGCAGCCTCTATCAAAGCAGTGTGTCTGTGGGTATAAAAGGCCATTTACACCTCAAATCTGAGAACGCGTAACTGAACCTGACATTTTCTATTGTTTAAGATTTCAAAGTAAAATATAGTCCATTTAAAATTGCAATGATTTGCAATGGCATGAATAACATGACAAACTGTGACCTGTTCATAGTTAAGCATTCATCACCATCCAGGCTTGCTTGCAGTTTTTCTGCCTGGCTTGTAGACCTATGATTGAGCAAGCCATCTGAGATGTGAGGGCATGGTGTTTGGGTGTAGCTCAGGTGCGGCTGTTGATTCTGCAGTCCGCACCCACCAAGAGACTATCGGGTCTGTTTCCTCTCACAGGAATACGTGTTTTACAGTAAAGTTAAGCAAAACAATGCAGTTAGTTACACTCACCAAATCTTTGTGTAAACTTTCCGTTTGTTTTTCATGCATACAGTTTCGTCCTTTCCAGCCTGGATTCTTCCATTTGTTGGAGTCACTTTTTGTGCCATGATACAGTGTTCCTAAATCCAGCATAGCCTGCCCAAGGGATTGGTCACCATAAAAAGGGCTCCTCTAATTTCACTTTGGCATGGATAAGTGGCAATGCTCTTCCTCATAACTCATCTATCATCAACAAATGCGCTAGGAGTCCGGAGAGGTTAACCCATTCAGACTGCTCTGCCTCATGACACAGTAACACAATGGGTCAAGATAACACAAAGAAGGACCCTGGAGTTTTGCCACGAGTTTCAGCTTTGAATGAAATCTAAAACTCAGTGAAAAAAAGAAAGAGTTCTTAGTTTGAGGTCAAAACCATCCAACCTATCTTAACTATCCATCTTACTTGAATTATTAGAGCATACATAACCTTATAGTCTCAAACACTTATGGTCTTAAATCTCTCCAGACCTGTTGAAAAATCGACCCACCTTAATGAAATTTACTGGGGTTTGACATACTGATGGCTACAAATGACATTTCACAATTATATGTATTTTCTTATTTCATAGGAATCTTCCTATCACAAAGCACAATCTTAAAAATTCATACTGTGTAGGAATTTTTGAATAATATGTGAACTTGAGTGCTATCTGTGGTTTTATTTCACCACATCAAATGTTTTTTCTTAGCAAACATTCCTGATAGTATTCAGATCGCTATTTGGACCTCAACAACTTAAAACCGATAGAACCCCTTTGTGCCTTCTTCCTGCCTTGAACTTTGGCGTTCGCACTAAAAAAGTCTGTCTTACTTTAATTTTTCTGCTTTTGCTGTATTGGCACAAATATTGTCACGAAGGGTAATTAATACATAGTTTTATCTTTATCTCTTCATTTGAGTCTTTCGGTAACGTTATCTCTAATCATCAAGGTTAAGTACACTTTCTCTATATTAAATCGACAGAAGCATGCTCAGTGGCCTGTACGTAATGGCCTGATGACTACTGAATGGCCTTATGACCAATAAATGGTCTTATATGCAATGAACAGTCTTTAACATTAGGGACCATAAATTCCAATGGCCAGTGCAAACTGTTGAGCAAAGATGTTCTCTGGCATAGCAGTCTGTTTTCCTGGAAATCCCTGACTGAAATGTTGTCTAGAGAGCTAATTTCTTCTCCTTAGAAGACAGAGGGAATTCACACAAGGAGAAATATGAAACGGACAGTTTTTGCTAAAAGCTTGCTAATCCACTACATTTCTAAGAAACCATATCTCATTTTACCTCCAAATGTACAGGCATCTTATAATAAAAATATTGAGTCACAAATGCTGAAATACAAGGACTTTTCAATTATAAAATCGCCATAGATAACTACTTGTTTTTCTCTTGTGTTTATGGGAAACTTTCATGTGAATTAAAACTAAACATTAAGACTGAAAATGTCAAATCTGGATGCCTAAAATTAGATAGCTATGGCATACTGAGATACCTGATTAATAGCTGGGTATTCAGAGATCCTAACTGTAGAGTCTTCACTGAAGTAATATTGACATTACATAAAATTTTTATACACAAAGCAAGCAATCTGTTTGTGTTTTTTAAATAGAGATTTATGCACCTAGCTTTAAACAACCATGCTGATATTACAAAACTAAGTAAAACACTTTAGTAAGGGGCAGATGAGGAACAAAAGGCTCTTTTCCAATTCTCTTCCCAGAGGTTCTGTTACTAGATGGCTCATTTTATTTCAACTAAGATACGGAAAGAATA
Organism: Burhinus bistriatus; assembly: GCA_013397275.1. Lineage (NCBI taxonomy): Eukaryota > Metazoa > Chordata > Aves > Charadriiformes > Burhinidae > Burhinus > Burhinus bistriatus. Next base: position 486,607 of record VYXH01012480.1, on the reverse strand, counting down.
TGTTTTCATTATATCCAAAATAAAAAGCATGGAACCAGAAATTCTTATTATTGAAAAATCAAATATGCTGTAGAAAATGTTTGCTGAAAGTCTTACATTACATTTTATGTTTTGCCTACTTGGTCTTTTTTCCCATTATCTCTTACAATTAGGCCTTAGTAAATTGAGGGTTACAGTCAAAAACAGCAAGGAAGAATCATGAAGCTGGCAGGAGTGACTGTGCAAGTAGCCAGAGCATCTGTTTCAAAACAGTGCCATGAAATGAAACTGCAGGGAAGAAAACGCATCAAGGAAAGAGATGCATTATCAAGAAACCAGAGGCAGTCAAGAGGAAAAAGCCAGAGAAGCCCAAATTAAAAGTGATACAAAATTTGGTGCCACCAAAATAGGTGACAGGTTATGCACCAACTGCCAAGGTTAGACTGGCCTGGACCTTGCCTGGAGAATGTCAGAAGTGAAAAGCACCTACCACGAATAAAGTAGGCATGTGCCGAAGCAGCCAAAACGGAGAAGTCCTTTATCTTGCTCCCTACCTTCTTCCTCAAACTGCCAGACCCTGACCAGAGCAGCAGCTAGGACTTGTATGGGATGTGCTTTTAGCAAACTGATTTTGTGTTTGTCTTTGTACTATATTGACTACATAGTATGCAAAAAATAATTAACCAGGAGAAATTAGACAGAGACCATCAATACTCCAAAGCCAACTTATATCTGATCAAATGCAACAGGGGAAGCTGATCTGGGAAAGTAGAAAGGGACTTAGGTTACGCATGTCAGGCCTGGACTATCATTCTGTGCTTGTGTAGGGTTGCTGAGAGCAAAATACCTGGGGAGAAGACAAAAAAGTAGTAGGACAGTGTGCTGCCATGTTGCGTATGTATGAAAGAGCCCTGGTACAGCTTGGGATAACACCCTTGTAGGCAATCCTGCTAAAAGAGCTGGAGCTTCTAATGGTAACAAGGTCCAGTATTTGTGTCAGACCACACTGAAAATGCATTTGTACTATCAGCTAGGGAGAACTCTACGATGGAACTTTGTGCCCTGGGTTAACAAAAACTTCAAAAGAAAGTTGATAAAAATAGAAGGTGCCATAGTATTTTTTTTCTTGGAAAAAAAAAATAATTACAAAACCTAGCAATGTGAACCACTGTACTTTTCATGGCTTTTAATATTAAGCAATTAGCGTTACTCTAAAATTTACCACAGCACAAATTAATAATAGGTTTATTTTTAAATTCTTTAAGGCTGACTGATTAATACCCTGGAAAGAAACCATTTTTTGCCTAGTGCATGAGACTATTTTAGTTTCTGTGGTGCTGTGGTTTCTAAGCTTGTGAAGAGGTTTGGAGAAGTTTCCCGATTTCGACCATTTTACATTAGAACAGACTCAGTCTGAAGGAAAGCGATCCCTTTGGGTTCATGGCTCTGTGTTGATGCCTTTCTTCTCAACGATGAACTCGTAGACGTGTCGCAGAGGTTTTGATTTACTGGGAGTTACAGAAGGTGTTGAACTCTGCTGAGATTTTCTTTCATCAGGAAGAAAAGCTGGTGGCTTGTGACTATTAAAGTTCATCAGCGAGAGAAGAACAGGTTTCCTCCTCTGTAGTTCTCACTCGGGAGCTATTGTTAGGCTGCATTTGATGGGTGGGGATGGGGTGGGAGGTGGCTGCACAGCCCGGGGCTGAGAGCACCACATTGGTCCTTGGGTGATCCTGTGTCATTGACTTTCTGGGTGCTGTGAATGAATCATGGCTCTTGTCCATGCCATGCCTCCATTGCCTCACCTGCTAACTGGATCTTTCTGTTTGTCAGGTTCATTGGTGAAAAGCACTACGTAAGAGCAGAGCACTATGATAATCCTTAGAGAATCTGAGAAAATATTCGTAGTGTTAAATGCTGTGATCATGCACTTTAGGACACGGTAACATTATAAACACTTCGTACTTATCAGAAAGGCTGTGAACCATTTCCCCTCATTTTCTTTCTTACCAAGAACCACAGTTGCCACAAAAACAGATCTACTCTTGATTCCTTTTTAAAGAAACTATGCTTGCCAATTCTGCTGAGTGGTTGAAAAAAACGCACGACTCAAAATAGTATATTTGATAGTGTGAGTACCCTTTGAAATGATCTGTGGTATTTTTTCTACAGATACCAATCCTATAGTCTCGCATAATAACATCCAAATAGTGAAACGAGTTTCCTGAGAAAGGCGTTCAGTTAGTCTGGAAGAATGACCCACCCTGTGTAGGAAGCTAATACATGCAGAAATAAAAGAGGTGGCAGAACTTTTCTTCTCTCTTGTAATTTTAAGTCTCATGTTTACACACCGTGAGTAGGGAAAAGGATGGAGGGAACTCCCTACTCCCTCTACTGGGAAGAACCAGGAGACCCACTCCAGACACCTTTCTTTGTATTTTTACACATATATTTACTAAGTGTTATTCTCTCTGAAGCCTTTTTTTTTTTGTAATTAGGTCATATTGCAACATGCGCAACTGATCCTGTGTTGTTATCAGCACCCTATTTCTGAAAGACTGCAGGCACTACTGCGCAGTGCGCGCTATGGGTAGGACAAATCTGACTACTGGCAAGTTGGCTTTGCTTGGATGCTGAAGTCGGGGTCTCAGCAGGGAAGCAGAATGAGGTGAGGGCACCCTTTTGGCCTTATCAAGATTGGTAGAGTGAGACCTGACAAAACCAACAGTATCACTGGAGCAGAGATGGCAGTGGTCTTTTTGTGCCCCTGTAAAGATGGAAATCCTGTAAAGAAGCAGGATCTCCTGACCGGCAGTGGTAGCAATGGCACGGAGCTCCATCCCGCCTGACTGTGGACGGCAGAGCTGAAACCCCTCACCTGCACTGAGTGGATTTGCACTGGAGTGCATTTTGGAAGGACATTTCTGTGGGAGCTGGGGCAGAGCTGCAGGGCCACTCCTAAGTCTTCCTGGCTGATATAGGAGAGTGAGGTTTTTGGCAGATAGGTTTGTGCTGAGATCCCTATGACTTTGACACTGAGAATCTGGTACAGGCTCTAACCAAAGTGTTGAAATGGGACAGATTTCATATTTCTGACAGGAATACCACAGTGACTTCAATGACTGGCGGGAAAGATGAGGGAAGGGATCATACTTTTTTTTTCCCCCAAATCCTGTATTCTCTGTTACTCTGGTTCTCATGGGAAATATAAGTACTTGGCAGTATGGAGAAACACTTGCAAATATAACGAAGCAAGTTTTATTTCCTAATTCACAAGGCCAGAAGTAGAAGTATGACTATAGGAAGAGCTGTAAACCACAAGATGTTATTTTTTTAAGAAAGACCACCGTGACACACAGAACATTGTCCCCAGCACTGCCACTGGCCTCTAGAAGTTACATCTGTGAAAGAGAGTAGCTCTTTTCTCTCTTTTTACACTGTTTTTTGACACCATATCAGAAATTAATTATTTAATAAAATGTAGTGCTGTCCGGATCTCCAGCAGTGAATATAATCAAATGGCATGTGTGAAATTAGTGCTGCAGAAAACTTAGCATGAGGAGAGATGAAGTACACTTTAGCAGAAAGAGTGGTGATGTACATGTTAGCACATCAATTTATTCAATGTGAAGTGAAGCGGAAAATATTTCTAAATCATTTGTCTTTCTAAAGGCAGGTGATGCTAAGATGTTGCCCTTAACATGTTTGATAAGCACATTCTGATGTGATTTAAGTCTTTAGATAGACTCAAAATGAATACAGAGAGCCTTGTGGCTTTGATACGAACAAGAATGAACACATCAGAGAGCGCCTGATATGTAGGATTGTAAAGAACTGACAAATATGCCTCACAGAAATCTTGCAGTTAAAAGCCAAGGTAAATTTAAAAAAAATGTGGGATAACTGGCAGAGCCATAAGAACTTATGAAAAATGAAAGTTTCTGTGAGAAAGAGAGAGGGAAGGAAGGAAGGAAGGAAGGAAGGAAGGAAGGAAGGAAGGAAGGAAGGAAGGAAGGAAGGAAGGAAGGAAGGANAAGGAAAGAAGGAAAGAAGGAAAGAAGGAAAGAAGGAAAGGAACAAGGAAAGGAACAAGGAAAGAAAGAAGGAAAGAAAGAAGGAGGACAGAAAGAAGGAAAGAAGGAAGGAAAGGAAAGAAAGAAGGAAAGAAGGAAAGAAGGAAAGGAAGGAAAAGAAGGAAAGAAGGAAAGAAAAAGAAAGAAAGAAAGAAAGAAAGAAAGAAAGAAAGAAAGAAAGAAAGAAAGAGAAAGAAAGAAAGAGAAAGAAAGAAAGAAAGAGAAAGAAAGAAAGAAAGAAAGAAAGAAAGAAAGAAAGAAAGAAAGAAAGAAAAAGAAAAGCAAGCTTGAGCACCCCTTATCAAGGAAATGGGTCAGACCCAACATGTATACAAACCAGAGACCCTAGGGTGACTGTGTCTCCACACACATGAAGGAAGGAGACAGCTCTGACCCCCAGCCATGCAGAAGGAATGCACACTTACACACACCTTGTTTTCAGCTGTCCTTTACCTTTACTGTGGAATAGTAAGGAATTTCTTCCAGTACAAAGAAACTGAGGACAGGTAAGCAGCTGAAATGTAAAGAAGCTGATACTACCAAGCCCAGTTTTGGTTTGCTTTTCCTGAGGAAGGTGCCTGTACTTTCCACTTCACTTTGGTGATGAGGGATCAGGCTGGACCTGGGAGTTTCAGTTGGACTCTTTGGCTTTAAGCAGCAGAAAGGTGAGACAGGTTTGGGACATGAGCAGTTTGAAATCATTTATAGTGTAGCTGATGAGAAATGTGGAAGCAATCTGAAAGGAATTCCCAATGTCTCCATTAAGAACAATGGAAAACAAATCCTCTCTCTTTGCTTTCTTGTGGTGGTTTTATTGTTTGGGTTTGTTTGTTTGTTTGTTTGTTTGTTTTGGTTTTTTTTTAATAAGTCTAAAAGTCTAGGGCTACACTGAAGAACCCCAGGGTAGTGGTCCAAAGCTCAGCTTGACGGAGACACGTCACACACTGAATCAACATCTGCTTTGGTTATTAAGGCAAAGATCCTATTCTGATCATTTTTTCCTCCTAATAATGTCACTACAGGCAAATCTTTCAAATAGGTTTTACACAGTGCACAGAGGAGGTAAGGCCAGTTTGGTGAAATCTGGCAAATTCAGGGAAAAGTGGTTTAACCCAATTGAAACGGTGTATGTTTCTCTCATGCCAAGTATTGCCTAAAGTTGTACTTTCCACAGTTTAAAAGAAATCTTTGTAGGATGATAGAGAGCTACAGATCAGAACTCGGAACTGAACTGATACTTGGCTTGCGTTTTTGGTATCAGTTGTGGTGAAAATACCACACAAGTAGAATTAAGAGGTCTTTTCTTGGTCTGTTCTTGTCAGCAGGAAGATACAATTCACAATCAACCCATACACCAATATCCTTGCAAGACACAAGTAGAGACTCAGACAAGGTCTACTTCATCATGACAATGCTGAAATGATGACATCATTCAGAAATACTGCTTTGATCACTAGTTTGGCATCACAGATAGCTCAGAATGATTCCAAAGCAGCTCGTGTGAGCACTAAAGGAGGATATAATTATAATTGTAGGCTATTGTGAGTTTGAGAAACATTGCAACATTAGGGTTAACACAAGTTCTGAAGGTGATTGAAGCTGCTGGACTAAAATTAAACAGGGAAATACAGGCTAAGGTAGCCAGGATATGTGACGGACATGAAGTAAAAAGGAGGCAGAAAAAAAAATTAAGAATATATTTGAAATACCACCATATAAAAATGTATCAGAACTAGTATGGTTCATCAGTGTGATAAAATTTGAAGCAAATTCATACTTAACCTCTCATTAAAAAGGCCAATCTTTTTTATAAACTGCTTAAAACAGACACTGAAAAGAAATAAGATAAAGAACAGGAGTGTGCTTTTGAGAGTTTAAAGACTTTATTGACTACATCCCCAGTTCTGGCATTTTATGATGTTTCTAAGTCTACAGCTGTTTCAGCAGATGCCAGCAGCTATGGTCTTGGTATGGTGCTACTCCAATTACATGGACATGATTGGAAACCTGTAGCTTATTGTTCCAGATAGCTTTCAGATGCCAAAACCAAGCACAATCCAATACGGAGAGAATATTGGGCAACCATATGGGCACACAAAAGAATGATATAGTACGTCCTTGGTCTTGATAATGCCTAATGACAGCCCCATGATGCCCATGTTATTAATAATGTACTGTTAGGCTGTAGAGATCATTCATGCATTTGAAATACAGACATATTCCCCTACTGGAAAATATGCTCACATTAAGTTCATCTGAAAACTCAGAGAGATCATTCTTGTCAGCAGAAGTGGTCATCAAGGCCAAAGTGTAAGCTGGTGTCCTTTTGACATACTAGCATCACTGCTGAAACCAGATGGGTTAAACTAATCATATATGGCTTATGTGCAATTGCTACATGCATTTGCAGCGATCTAACCCTCAGGCATTTCTCAGTGACCATCCATGGCTTCTGTAGGCAGAGAGATCTCATGGTTGGACTCGATGATCTCACGGTTGGACTCGATCTTAAAGGTCCCCTCCAACCTAGGTGATTCTATGATTCTGAGACTAGTTGCCTGTAATTAACAACTGTTCAAGTTTCCTATATCTTTTTTCTAAGAATTCTAATTTGCCTATTAGAAGTGAAGTTATTACCAAAGATCCACTAGGGACCCCGATATTTACCCAAATGCAGGGCAGTGGCCCAGAATATTGGTATAATAGTTCTAAGTAAGTAGCTCCAAAACCATCGGGTAAAATAATGAATCTCATGATATTCAGAAAGAAAGAATTCAGAGAACTCTCATACACACAACATTACCTGGGAGACTTTGGGAAAGAATAGCAAAAGCACTATCTGAAGGATAAAAAAGTCTGGTGGGTTGTTTGGGGTTTCTCTCTTTTTTTTTTTTTTTTAATATGTGTGGCTATCCTGCTTCCCACTCATTCCACAAGTAAGTAGAACACAGAGAAGTTTTTTATATATATATATTTGAGCTAGATGCTCCATGAGATATACAATGCCTGTGAGACCTAATTTAATAGTTTTTGTGATGTGGAATAACCACCAACACACCGCATCCAGCCTCATTAAAATCTTCTATCTGCTTTAAAGGCCTTCAGATGAAGAGATGCTAACTCTAAGAGTCCTCAAACTTTCTTCTTTAACTATTGGAGTGGATCCCAAAGATTATGCAAACTTAAATTAGGAAACTTCGTTCTGATATAGCTAAATGAGAAAGTATATTGAACTCTCTCAGCCTTTTTCATTGGCTGTTACTGACCTCTGAAATGCTGAGTGAGTGACAGTGATCCCAATAAGGAGATAATTTTGTTGAAGAATGCTAAATTTAATAAACAGTAATCTCCAGCTTTGAAATTGGAAATCTGAAGGAATCAATTTCACAGAAGTCCCAGAAAATGGAGAGACAGACTTCGTCTAGAAATCACTGAAGCCTACAATTCATCAGGATCTGCAATTTGTTGCTATGTAGCAAATTTCAGTAGAAGATTGTTTACGGATCAAGAAAGGCAAAAGGAGGACAAGGGGAGATGTAGATTATTTCCTCAAAACTATATAAGAAGATAAACAAGCAAGACCGGAAGTTTCCTGGCAAAAATTGTTAAGAAGAGAAATAGGAAAAGCAACATCAAATATCCAGTTGAAGGTGTCCCTGCTTGTTGTAGGGCAGAGTGGACTAGATGACCTTTAAAGGTCCCTTCCAACTCAAACTATTCTATGATTTTATATATTGCTTAGTTTTTATTAAATAAAGTTTCAATAATTACTCACTGTGAGAAGAGGGAAATAACCACAAAGGTATTCACCCCCTCACAGCAATCTAGTCAGTATAAAAAAATTCTCACTATATAAAATAGTAAAAATTTAAAAGGACAAAATAGAAGCTCATGCTATATCACCAAAGAGACAAATACAAATGATTCATCAACTCTAATTTAAAATCTAACTTTTTTTGATTTTCCTTGCAGATTTGCCACGTCACCGCTGAAGAGCAGGACTGACTGTAAGTTCGTCCTTTAGCTGGTAACCCACGGGAGATCTCACAGTTGTGAGACCAAGAGCCAGCCCCCACTTATGCAGATCTGTAAAAGGCAGGTATCAATACTCTTCCCCAAATTCACAGATACTAGAGTGATATTGGAAATGCAGATATTTAGACAGAAACGCTCCGTTTCTGACACAGGACCTTCCAAAAAGCTTGTTTTCCTGTTCATTAAGCTGCTTGCAAAGTGGCTGGGGCTGCTGTACACTGCACCTTTCGCAGCACCATGTCCTATAGGTGATGAGAGCAGCTCAGAAGTCACATCTTCTTGGGTCTGATAGATGATTTCGAGACACAGGTTATAAGTTGTGTCACTGCTGGCAGTGAAAAAACACAAGCCAAAACAGGGAAATTAATCCTTTATATATTTTAACATGTTTATGTCTTGCAGATTAAAGACAGTTTCTATTTCTGAATTTTTTTAAAGCACCTTCTAAATTTTACTTACTTGGGTTCTGTTATATAGGACGTAACTATCAAATGCATTATGTTTACTTCTTTTGCCCATGGTTAAAAGGCAAGTAATTGCGTAAGAAGGAAAGAAGTTTGAGCTAAAAGTACATTATTTGAAAAGGAGAGTATTTTTAGTAATAAGGTCTGTGAGCGTTCTAGTTCGGCTCCTTTCCTAGGAAATCAGTGGCCAAACACGTCAGTTATTTCAGTGAGACAGAATCAGGTTGTTTCTGCAGACGGGCAATAAATTATTATGGCACTGTGTATGAGATTTTGACACATGCCGCAGCACCTGATTTCAAGAAAAGTTCCAATGAACTGATGGAGAACACACCAGAACTGGTTGCTACTCAGTTCAACTAAAGGTGGCTGAATATAGCTCTTTATTTTTCTAACCATATAACGTGGGTTTTCGTAGGCAACCTGATTGTTACTTTCCCTTTAAAATGTTATTTTTTTTACATTGCACTGTGTAGTGTTAAAAGTGTTATGTTTATTTCCTTGTTGTTCTATAAATAGCATCTCTCACACTGTGCTTTGCTCTTTCTGAATATTTCTGTATTATGGTTTGTTTACTTCCTATGTCCTCTTAACTTCCATCTTTAAAAGTTTTTAAACAGAAATCTTTTGCCAGAGACAGGGGAAAAAATACTCCTGTCTTCTGTAAGACGTCATTTTTTCATTACTTCTAGTTTTCTTATTTGTCTGAGAGGAGAAATAAGGTGCCTGATGTATCAAAGCATCTTTCCTGTAATGACGTGCATGTAAGACAACATTTTAAGTTGCTGTTGGTCTCCAAATAACTATTCCTGAGCAAACTAGATTTCATCAGTTTCTTTCTAAAAATAAATCAGACTTTAAATAGAGTCCAACAAGTAAGGCAGTATCAGACTCAATTATCTAGCTGAGTTTTTTCCACAGCAGTCTGAAACTTTGAAATGTAATTTTTGTTTGCCATGATACTTGTGGGTTTGTATTTTTTTTTTTAAAAAAAAAAGTCTATGTTAATATGTGGGTTTTTTTCACCTTAAGCTGTGCACTACACCCTAGTTAAAACTTGATTTTTAAATTGTTGTGAATTCTAAAAAAGTCATGGAAGGATTATACCTGAGAAAGGCAAAGTCTAAACTTGATTTTGACTTGCATAGGAACAGACAAAACATATAAGTATATAAACAGTTGTAAATACAGCGCAAAGGAAACTAGAAAACTAAAATCTCTAAGTGGCTTCTAGAGTATCTATGGATCTCTGTGAGGGAGTTTGCCAGGTTATAGACACACACATTTTGAAGCAATCACTGCAATAAAAACTTCCTTCAAGAATAGACTTTTTTTTTTTTCCCCCAGACAGAGGCTTTAAAACCTAACTGTGTTTAACTTAGTTTGATGCAAATATAAACAGTGGTTGGGGGTGTGTGTGGAAAATGCGGTTTCAGTTACATCATGCTGAGGTCATGATATTAATAGAGTTCCCAGCTAGACCAATTTGTTTTTATTTAGAGCTGGAGACATGGAGATCTGATATACCAAAAGAGGACTTCACCTCTCTTTATGAAATCTGAATGAGCCGGATTTTCAATACGGGAGCAGGGTCAGTATATTTGTTAGTTGCAGCCAGCAGGGAATACAGTTATATTCCCAATTTAAGCCTGTGTGTAAGTGGAATAACGTACTGTCAACATGTCAGTGAAAAAGATAAGAGAGTTATGTTGTTAGCCTTCCATATACAAAATGTCACTGTACTTTTTAGGAGACGTAGCACCGAGGGACTGTGTATATACAAAAGGAAACCTGGAACAGCTCACGCACCTTGGATTCATTACTTTATAGTAGCTGTGCACCATTATGTACGTTACAGATGGTAGCTGTCTCTAGTTAAACAGTAGGTATATTTAAAAAGGGAACATGCTGGCCTTCAGAGATTGTCCTAAGAGAGGTCCCCCCTTCTCCTCAGAGGCAAGGGTTCCCCTGCCTGCAGCTCAGCTTTTGAGGGACTTTTAGTGGTGTTTAGGTAAACAGCTTTGTGGCTGCTTATTTTATTACTGTCTGATAATAGACCACTATTGTTTATTGCAGGTGGCTGCCCAGCAGGTGGGAAGTTAAGGAACTGTATGCCTGTGTGTTAGGGCAACCGTTTCCCCTGGTGAGGCGAGGTATCCTGTGTGAGAGAGTGTGTGTGTGTGTGTGTGTGTGTTGCGTGGCAGTTAATACAGCACTTACTGCTTCCAGGAACCTCAACAGCAAAATGTTTCCTGCTCTTTGACATTGATGGAACCCAAATTTATTATTTCCATTTTGGTGTTTTCACATTTGTTAGAGAAGAAGCGCTAAGCCTGTATTATTCTAGCACAATCTATTCTTTTGGTTTCAGCACAGACGAAAAAAATAAATCTCAGCACTAAAAATAAATATTTTCTATGTTAAAATACACTTAACATTAAATATTCATTTAATAAATATTCAATACATATTTATTTGCATAAACAACATGTAGACAATGGATTAAGACAAGACAAGCTTTTTGCTTCTGTGAAAAAGGAACTTTTCAAAACAGTTTTTCTCCCTCTTTTTCTTTGGTATTGCTTTATTTAACCAGTAGAATCTTTTCTCTTGAAAAGATTTGGATTTTAATAAGAAGCCATATTTCACTGAAAATGAGTGACAAAGCTGGCATTCTCGCAAATGTCTGCCAATATATAAATTTTGTTTATGTGATCTTTTCCAAAATAACCCAGCTCCCTTTTTTTCAAGAATAGACTTATATTCTTCTGCAAAGTGCTTCAGATGATTGCTGCAACATTAACGGGGTTTTAGGAGTCCTGACAATGCCAAAAGGCAAACAAGAAGGCAAAAAATGTCCTTAGCATATAATTTAATTAGGGAATACCCCAAATAAATATACATGAAGCAGGGTTAAAATCTGTCACATTAGACAAGAGAAGATGTCAAAGTGTACATCAGCGGAGCTTGTAAACTCCTGAAAGCAGATAGCCTCTTTTTTTTAATTTGGAAGGAACTTAATACGTTTTCCTCACTACTAAAAGCAAAGGGTAAACAATAGTATGAACAGAGAGAGAAGCAGGTAATATGTCAGCTCTTGCAGCATGTACATCACCTAGTGGACATGCTTTGCATACTAAAGGGTGGGGATCTATCCTGCTGCTGCACGTTTTCGCCTCCCTTTATCAAGCCCTGCTTCTGGTGCGTGTTCCCCCCATATGGAAAGCTGCGAAGCGCGTCCAGCGATTCACCGGTCACCTGCCCCAGCCTCCTCGCCGAGCCCCCGAGCCAGGGGCAGCATTTCCGCACCACGGGACTTTTTATGTCTTCGCTGCTTTTCTGTGCAGGGGTCAAGGCAGGATTTAGCCTGTATTTCAGCTAAACTGGGAAGGATTTCCCAAAGAAATTATATGCAACATTAACGTGAATCCCGCAGCAGCCCCCATCCCGCTGACATCCTCTGGACTGCACGACCTACAAAAGGTGTGCCAACAGACTGAAATCAAAATGAAGTGTGGCCCACGCTAACATGTAAAATGTACTTGTAAATTAGAGGGAAAATTGGAAAAACGTGGTTAGGAGAAAGGTTCATAAGTTAAAGCTATCAAGGATCCAGCTAAGCATTCTACCTGACTATTTAATTTTATATGAACATTTACTGGGCCACTCCATCCAAATGAGTGCTTGTCAAATGAGTGCTGTAGCAACTACATACAGCCCCAACCCGTATGCCAAGGCCTCATCCAGCTCCACTGGAAGTGAATAGCGAGATTCTCGCGTCCTTCATGGAGGGTGAAACCGAGCCTTTCGGAAGTGGAAGACACTTTAATTGAGAGACGTGGCTGAAAAAACAAGCAGGGACTTAAAGTCTGCACAGTTTGAGTGGAAAAGTGTTTGAGGATGAGCTCTGGATAGGGACAAGTGACAATGTGTAACACTGAGCTGCAAGGCAGTGACAATTAGGAGGGACATACTTGCCTCTATTTTTAAACAGCAATGAGGTGAGTTGATATATAAGTTCTCTTCCAAGAATTTCAGTGCAGATGACTGCCCATAATATAATTATTCACAGTAAAGAGTAAGCCATGTTTCAGCTCTGAACATTTGATCGGTCTCTGTACAATCAAAATACAGTCAGATTTGGACAGCCTAGCAGGATATTTCTGACTTCCATGTGCAACTATACTTTTACCAGCCTTTCTCTCACACAATGTCACACAGTGATACACAGTGTAAATCCTTCATATGTCAAATCAGACATGGCATCTACAGTCTGCAGAAAAAATCTGCAGGGTGTAAAGTTACCAAGTATTTGTGAGGTCTTCTGTGAGGCTGCATTTTTTTTTCTTCCTGAAACATGAATTCATTTTTCAAAGAACATGTTTATTTTTCCTTTTTCACTAAAACATATCTACTTTCTCCAGGAAATAAATAGAGAAAAGAAAAAGGTACGGATAAGAGAAGTTTGCAATAAGCCAGGCTTCAACCATCAGCTTGCGATATAATGATAATACTTGATGGTTACAATCTTTTATTATTTAGGAATTGTGTCAATTTATTCTCCCAGCGTGTCTGAGAAAAGTATAGTTGCCATGAAGTAGTCAGTATTTACTGCTCTCTACTACGCTTCGTTATCTGGGTAGGCTTTGTTATCTGGGAGCAGTGGGAAATGCTGTGCAATGCAAGACAGGGCTGGTGGCTTAATAGGTGGTTTCTGTATTTTTCTCATTATGGAAAGAGAAGGCAGAAGTCTGTGAACTTAATCAATTTGTAGGTGGATATTTAATTGCTAACAGCTCAGACGAGTTTCCAGAGTTTCTAAATCTAAGCTGATGTTCCTTCCCTATTTTGGAAGATAATACCTAGAAAGTTGATTAATCTTTTAGAGTGAAGGTAAGACGCCAAAAAGGAAATGCTGCGGGTTTTTTTTAAAGCCGTAAACTGAGAACTAGGACTCGGTGTTCAGTCCCTGACACTTTAGCAAAACATGCTCTGGGACCATTGGCAAATCTCTTACTTATTTTTCAGCTTACACGTATAACAACTGGGACAAAAGTATCACACCACAAAGATTTTCAGGCTCAACTAAAGTTTCTAGATCTGCTGTAGACAAAGGAAGCCTTTTAGATTATTTTAAAATATTCGAAAATACTCTTTAAAAGGTTTCCCCATAATTTTGGCATTGAAATAGACCTCTGTAAAACAGGTAGCTTTTAAATTAGAAATCAATGCCAGACTTGTGGCTTCTCACCATTTTTGTAAATTGAAGTCACAGTAGACCAAGACATGTCCTCATTTATGCTCTGTTGAGCTGAATTTACTTCAAGGTAAATTTGATCCCGTATTAGTATATGCCAACCTGTTCATTAAAGCTCCACATCCCTAAATATCTGCAGAAAAGGTAGATTTATTCAGATCATAAAACTTATTTTAAACATATTTTCAAAATCAACCGAATTTTCAAAGACAGCCACAAATGCAGATAAATATTGCTATAAATATGCTTATAAATATAGATCTATATTTCCATTCTGGAAATGTGTATGTGCTTATGATAAACACATGTAAGGTTACTTTGCATTCAATAGGTCTATTTATGTGCTTAAAATCAGGCATTTGTAAATTCGCAAGAGCAGGCCTACAGTGTGCATGCGTGTGTGTGCGTGCGCACGTGTACGTACAGGAATAAAGAATGCAGTTTGATTAGAAGTTCTATTCTATGCTCACTCTTTTACTTAACATTTGGCATTTGAACAAATGAAGCTAAATGTCCAGGCAGTTCTGACAGTTCCAATCCCATCCATTATCTGCAACCTGAAAAAACCCACTCTTTTTTACTCAATGTATGAAGTTGATGTGCTGTTTTTTTCTTTTTTTTTTTTTTTTGTGGAGACGCCGCCTTCATATAGTGGCAACACAACAGCAGAAGTACCGGTTTGCTGTAGGTTGCATGACTGACAATAATATTCTCTGCAAAACGTAGAAGAGAGTAACTGATGAATCGGAAAATATATGGATGCCTTCCGAAATGATTATGTAATGAAACATGAAGTCAAATGGTGGCATGCTTCTATTAATTGTAGATGATAGTAATTAATTTTCACTGCTGTTGCGATCGTGTCGCTGCTTTCCGAAGAATCCAGAATCCCCTTCCAGGAAAGTGTGAAATTGCATCTGGGTTCTGCAAGCCATGAAAGACTATAAATTTCTTAAAAAAAAAAAAAAAAAAAAAAGGCGAGCGAGAGAGGGAGGCCTTCCTCGATACTGTACTTTAGAAAGAGGGAAAAACAAAGGGAAAAAGAAAATGATAATTGTTTTCTCTAAGGCTATTATCTAATGCAAAAGCAAACAGTCTGACTGGAAATCAGCTAACAGAAGGGGATTAGAGAGTAGATCTGAGAGTGGCTTGATTTCTAGCACTGCTGTCTCTTCGCACAGTGATGAGACACAGGCAGAGCAGCCAGGAGCTCTCCAGATGGCTAGAGAAAGTGTTTGTCTTGGGTTACTGCAGGGCAGTCTGGACTCTTAAAGCCGGGGAGGCATCATTAGGGAGCAAGTTAGATGTCCACCCAGTAAAAGCGAGCGAAAGAAAGAAAGAGTAGGCAGGCTGCCCGAGAGGGACCGCGCTCGCCTATTGTTAACATATACTTGACCCCCACTAACCTCCTCACGACACAGATGTCTCCTACCTCTATCACCTCCCACTGCTTTAAGCCCTCCCCCCCTGCACCTGGGTAGCGGGGCCGGGCCGGCTGCCGGCAGTATGCTGCCTGCCTCGCGAGGTGCCTGCTAGCGGGGGAGCCGGGCGGAGCGGAGCGGAGCGGCGCG
>VYXH01012480.1:448441-463765 GCA_013397275.1 Burhinus bistriatus | reverse complement strand
GAGGGTTGGGGGGAAGGGGCCGGCACGGCAGGACAGCCGCTCCCCCAGGGGAGCGGGATGGCGGCTGGGGCCAAGGTGAACGGCGGCGTCCTGCCGGGGCGAGCTGGCCCTCCCGGCGCTGGCGGGTCGGTTCGCCCTCCCGCAAGGCTGGCTGTCCCGTGAGGGGCGCTGACAGGAGCCGGCTGTCACGCCCGGGCGGGCGGGCACCCACCCTGGCAGCGTCGGGGTGGTTTCAGTGGAGGCTCCCGGCTTCCAAAGTCCCCTCAGAGGATGACAGCGGGTTTTAGGGAAAGTGGGGGGGGTTTTTTTGTTGTTGTTTCGGACTTTTGATGGTGATTTTTCAGTTCTCGCCAGATTAAGATGACTTGCACGCTAAGCGTGTGTGCGCGCACGCTGTCTTAGCAAAGGGCTTTATCAGCGATCATTCAAAGCAACGTTAAACAATTACCCTTAAAATATATTTAAAAGTTTGAAATATTTATATTGCCGTTTCACTTTGTCAAGTGTTTGTACAGATAGATATATAGATATGATCTGGTAACTAAAAGCCTAATTAAAATTTGTTCAAAGCCAGGGGGGCATGTATTCCTGTTGACAGCAGCGGATCGATAGGGTAAGACAATAGAGCCCCATTATTTTACTTCCATTGACTGCACATATTGACATTTCAGGTTTGCGATTGCCTCAGTGAGCATGATGAAACACTGAAATTCACGAACCAACTGTCTGGAGTGGCACATATATTACTGTATGTCATCTCTGCCTTCAGGTTACCTTATCACTGAAGCAGAATGGTAATGGATGGCAGCAGAGTGCTTCAGAGGGGTTAGGGCTCTATCAGTTAAGAAGCTGACACATAGCAGGTTTCAGGAGTATCTTTAATTACACCTAGAATTATGTACAAGGGAAGATGGTCCTTGTTACTTGCTGCTGCACTTCAGAGTTTACAGGCTCAGAAGCAGACAGGATAACAAGGTACTTATGTTTCATATTTTATATACATGACTTGATACCTTAAACTTCTGCAAGAGCCCAAGGACTTCTAATTGTGCTGTTTGCATGCTTGCCGTGTTCGCTAGTGGCAGCATCTAAACCTGGTCTTGATGCTCAAGTTCCAGAGCACCTGCTAGACCTTCTCCCAGTCTGAAGATTGCAAAGGAAACAAAGAACAACTTTAAAGTAAATAATTGCACTTTGGGTTTCTCCCCCCTCAACATGCTCTGTTGACAATGCTCAGGGAATTCATTGCAGTGAGACTACAGCAGAATGATATATAGACACATTTTTTCCTTAGTATAAGTACTGTAAAAAGAAGTGTCTGTGCGATGTGTGCATGTGCATGCATAATTGTATATATTAATTTACATGATTGCATATAAATGCATATATAAAGAAGACCCAGTGGCTGCAGAACATACAATGTGTCTTATTATTTCAAAGGCTTTCAGATGTTCTTTAAAATCTAGCTGACTGTAGAATGAAACCCATCAGGGTTAGGCAGAGATAGAGACTGAAATTAATTTAAAGCAGACAAAGAGCTAATATGAAAGAGCCACTAGTGATTTAACTCATTTTTAAAAGTAAGTGTAATGAAAATATAAAATGTATTCTGAGTGTGCCATCTACTCGGCAATTGTTGCCATCAAGTGGACTGCTGATGCCCTTTAAGATGGTAAAAAGAAAACTAGTCCTTTATACCATTTTCATGAAAATGTTAGGTTTCTGTTTGATCAGCAGGTGCTGTTGAGATGAAAGCCATGTGTAAATTTTCAGAAGGCCAAAAGTGTCAATTCAGAAAAGGAAAGTGATAAGAGAAAATGCAATCAGTTTTCCTGTTTTCAATTTGTGCAGGATTTGAAGAGCTGTTTTGTTAAACTGCTACATCTGCTCCAATATGAATATTGAACTACTTCCACTAAAAATAACACCCTATAATTTGGAAGCCATTGCAATCTTTTGTTAATGCAAGTGGGTTATTTAAAAAAAAATCTATTCTGAAAAATCTCCTGCCTAATGTGCATTTTTGTTTATCGGCACTTTTATCTTCAGCAGATAAAATGGCATTATGCAATTAGGACCATATCTATTTGGACTGTAAAAATGGCACTGGATAGCTGAATGTCACTATATTGGTAAAAGGATTTAACTCATACATTTAAAATAATTTTATTAATAAACTATGATTGTATCTTAAAATGACAAGTGACTGCTTCCCCACTGCAACAATACCACTTTACCTACTACTGAGGACCTTGTGCAAAGTAAAGGATATTCAGACTATGACAATATTCTTGGGCTTGTTTCATTCCTGCTATACCTGCAAATCTTAAGTTTGGGCCCATCAACAACACTTTAGTTAATGGGCCTTTTGGAGTAACTTTTTCCGTTGTTAAATGAAATGATTAAATCAGGCTCGATCACGCATACATGAAAATATTTGCTGCTGTGGAGCTGCTAACCCAAGTGAGCTTTATGAATCTGGAAAGCACAGCATTGTTAGAGCATAAATTTTCTATCAGACACATCTCCAGAGAAAATAACATTATTGCTTTCTAATTTAAAAAAAAAAAAATCTAAAGAGAAGGGTATGTTTGTTAATTTTATAAATAAGGATCTAAGTGAAGAAGTGATAATTCGCTGTTAGATCTATAGAACCCTGTGTATGCCAGTAAACGTGCAGAATAAAATGAGATCTTTTAGTTCTTTATTTCAACATAATTACCTGGTTTTAATATTAGACTAGGTTTTAGTTGTTGGATTCTAATCTAGTAGTCAGGAACTCAGTTTTTTGGCAGGTGTCTGCATGGGAAAGGGCCTTGCTGATGCTTCTGTTTGGTTTTGCAATTGGATTTGTAAGCTTTTGACCTTGGGGGATTTTCCTCAAAGTGATCTACAGATCAGAAATAATTAAAATTCAATACACTGAAATTTAAATATAGAATGGATTTTGTGCGAGATCCATGCTTGTGGTAGGTTGTCTAGAAGTCTGTGACATGTCTACTTTATAGTTTGTATTCCCAAACATAACTGTGCGCACACATGTGCATAAATTTATGTTGAATGACAGAGGGATGATTATTTATACAGATTTTATCCAAAACTCTGTGCACTCCTGAAACATAACAAAAAGCCTCCCTCCCCAGAAGAGTGTTTACATCCCATGACAGTCACTAGATTTAAATCTTCTAAACATGAAAGTTGTTTCCTTTCCTCCAAACCTTCTTTTCCCCAACAAAGCTAACCCTGTTAAACCTCACCTTCTGTGGGACGTATACATAGTTATAGACATATGTATGAGAAGGAAATATTACAAAAAACACGGCCGATGGGGGCAAAATGTCTGTAGCCTTGAAAAGCCTGTGATATCTGCCGACAGCAGAAGCCACGTTGAGGAGGCCCTACCTCGGCTGACCCGGGGATGCGAGAGCCTTGAGGAGCTTCGCGTTAGTGCTTGGCGCCTACGTGGAGCTTTCTGCTTGCAAATATTACTGAGCAAACGCTCTGTCGTAGCCTGTTAGCGGAGATACTGTCTGCCTGAAGCGTTTTTAAACCAAGGGGCTTCTTGCTTTGGTCATGGGATTTTTTGGTACTTTTTACAGGGCTTGGTGTAGAGTCCAGCTCCAAAAGAAAGATTATAGCTGGATGTAGGGTATCCAGATTTTCTTATCTAAATTTTCTGCACACATTCATGGGAGTGCTCTGTTTTTCTTATTCTTTGCCAAAAATGCTGCATGCAGTTTTGCTGTTCCTGTTGAATAGTTGCCACATTTAACTCCAGTGGTTGTGAATGGAAATGTGAATATGGAAAGAAATTCTTTCATGCTCCCTTTCATCTTCTGTAACACATTTTGGGATGCCTGGAAAGGAAGGGCATCCTAGATATTCAAAATATTTCTGAATACACACAACGAATTTAAAAGAAAGTTCAGCAACTTCATTTTGTTTGTATGTAGTTTTTGAGCATTTGTGATATGGTGACTTAAGTGATACCTTTTTTACTCAGTATTATTTATTGAATTAAGCATCATAAAAGCACACTTGTCTTATACAGAACTGTACAGCAACAGTATTCCTGAATGATCCCATATTGCAACATGATGACACAGGGTCTTCATGGAATAGTTCATGATTTCTTCAGTCATTTCAAGAAGGTGTTTGATTCATTTCCACTTTTGTGTCCATCAACACAGGTAGACTGTGGTGCTTATAATAAAGTAAACATCCAAAGATCACAAAGGATAGTAAGTTCTTTTGGAAATTAGGTTGCTGTCTGGAAAGACAGAAGACTCCACCTAGTGGAGTGGAATTAATCTGCATGCAGTGGCAGGCAATGGCATATAATAAAATAGGTATAATTTATGAAAAGCCAGTTTGATGCAGTGAGTAAAAACCAGGAATTTTGACAACCATCTGGGGAGATGGTTGCATGACCATTACAAATTGTACAAGACTGTAGTTACTTTTGTTGCTGTAGGGGGCTTATATATGTCTGCCTTGTTGGATGTTAATACACAATTCGCATAAGTAGTAGTCATTACCACTAGCCATTTTATTTGGAGACTTACTGACTACATTTTTTGATTTCTGATGATGACCACACAGGTGCTCCTTTTGGTTGTGGCCCAGGCATCATTTTAAATAGCTTGGGCAAAAAGTCCCAATCTAATCCCCAAAACTTTTCCACTTTTTTCCATTATGATTTATTTTCCAGAATACTTTTTCTATTTTTAGTTTTGTTTACTTCTGTAACAGCAGTATCAGGATGCTGGTTCTTCATGCTGTCATGACAGGTTGGGTGGCATGTTTAGTAAATCTGTGTGTGCCTTCTGGTAGCTCCAATGTTTAACAATCTCTGTTACGAAGCATCAGATTATATGGGGCTTTGTACCCGTGCTTTGCTTCCCCATTGATTTGGTCACATTGTGTTACTAGGATGGAATACAACGAATTTTAAAGCTGGGATGCATGTGAAAACCCAACCTAAGCAGGAAAGATACTGTTCTGAAATATTCTTGAAAGATTCATTCCGACATTGAATTACACATGCGTTAGACAAGTTTCAAGAGAAGAATTGCCCTAGATCAGCTCAGGCTTTGAAAGTGAGAGAGGGTGAGGCTATTGTCAGAAAATGAGATGATCAGGATACAATAAAGGAGACAGAATTATACTGCTGCAAAGGATATTTGGGAGGAGTGCTCCAAAGGAGTGCTTTCAGTGGCAATCCAGGTGGGTTTGTTGCCAGAGCCATTAAAGTGTAGTGGTGCCAGAGAAAGCTGCCAACAAATTTAGGGATAATGGCACCTGCGGGTGTGCTATCAATGGATGGTAGTGCCAGGATAATTTTTTATTTTATTTTAATGGTGGTATTGCTAAAAGTATTTAAGGGTAATGTTATAGAAAGCATTTTAGTGAGTGAAGTCACAGAGTTCTAGGAACCATTAAGCAAAAGCTGTTTCATGACTGTACTATTTATTATTTTTAAAGCTCGTTGGCAAACCACTTAATGCTGGAAAAGCATGCTGCAACATGTATTAAAGCATGCTGCAGATGAGCAAGGAAACCATCGTCCTGAACAGATAGCCTAGCTTAGTTTCCAAATGTTACGTGCATTTCATGCGCACCATGATAAATTAATGCAACTCTGTGGGTCAGCAGAGCTTGTAAATGTTGAATTCAAGTACTGGAGCTCAGAGCTTCCATAGTATTCACATGCCCAGTTCTATTGAATGGGGTGTTTCTTTTGCCAAAACACCAGTCTGAGGATCTGAACCTTCAGGCTTTCTGTGTTGCCATCTCACATCTGTGATCTTAATAATGCTTTGCTGGAACGATTCTGAGACTTAGATCCAGATATGGCCCTAATGGCATTATCTTACATAAGGTTAAGTGAGCTAGCTCAGGTGTTAATGTAAAGTAAGTCATTCTCTTTGAATTGTAAATGATAGACATACCTGATGAAGAATTCCATATAAAGGAGAGGAAAAAAGTCTATTCCTTCTGTAATAATATTCTCAGAGGTTACTGTTGAGTCCGTGGGACAAGAATTCTCAACTTCTGTGTCCCAAGAGCTGTGTTAAGCTGTGTTTAAACCAGCTGCCTGCTCCAAAAATTTCCAGAGAAGTGTAAGGCTACACTGGTTTTAAAGAATGAATCAATGTGTAATTGCCCTTCCAGGTTCTGAGATTTATTTGTCCCATCCTCTTCCCATTCAATTCATGGGAGATTTTAATGTTAATTTTCTTTTTTTTTTTTCTTTTTTTTTTTATAGTCGAGGCCTAAATTTTTCTTCTTACAGAGCTATTATTGGCCACTATTGTTTTTATTATCCCGTAAGCTTCTCTGGGAACAGAAGGATGGGCAAGACCTCAGTGACATTGCCAGAGCAAGTCATCAGTGGCTGTGTCTGCTCCCCAGGAGGTCACAGGAAGCAGGTGGCTGTGTTAATTGTCCTCACTCCCAAGTCTTGCCCTTCCTGGAGGCAGTTTAGAAGTGGTCAGGAAGTGTCAGGCCCACTGTGTCCCCCCAGGTTCACTACTTCACGCGTTCATAATAATTTGAGGTGTGTGCTAGGCAAGGGAAACTGCATAGGAATCCTTACTGTCCTTCCTAAGCTGTGTGGCACCTTGCTGGAAGGGCTGAATGCCATTGCTGCAGAGCATGTTTGGGATTGCAGCTGGAATCTAGCAGAATAAGAAAGAATTCTATTTCCTTAATATACAGTGTCATTCTTCTTTCAGGCTATTGATAAAAGTTCTAGGTAAGAAAACCACAAACCCCACTTTTATCTGGTGAGTGGAGGGTAGGGAATGCAAATGCATTTTCTGCTTAGGCCAGTTGCAACTGCACCGTCAGTAGTCGTGGATCTCTAAATGGCGCTCAGTTTTTGGAAAGTCAGTTAGGGTCTTGCTTTTTCAGATAGGCGGCTTCCTAACTGTTTGCTTGATTTTTTTTTAACAGTGAAGGCACACAGCATTGCTGAGTATCATGCTGCAAGTATCGCACCTGGTGGTGTAAGCCTGATTTTGAACTACTAGTAATGTTTCTTTTAAGTGTCTTTTGGAAGGAGTCCACTCACGTTGGAAGTGATGCAAGTTCAGTAATAAATACCATACTAGTTATTTATCTGCCGTATGTATTTTGGGTGAAAACTATGAGCTTCTGCTCAGGTATACTCTTGGTTTTACTGAGACTACTTGCCTAAATAAGGTGGGCTGCAGGATTATGTGGCTGGTGAATCATACTGGTTTCTGAATCACTCTTACAAAATATCAGTCTGGAATACTAACAAATAATGAGCACATTGTGCTTGGACTTGTACATTATTTAAAGAATAGCATTTTAAAGCAGAATATTTTGTAAAATGTTCGTTTAAAAACCACTTTGCAATTTACTTCCATCAAACCCATTGTACCAGGAAAAATACCTCCTTCAGAAGGGAAAAGGTGTCAGTATTCTGTAAGAATATCTGATTTTTATCCAGCTATTTAAGCTCCCTTCTTTTCAGTGCAAGGAGATCAGCTGACAACAGCAGCAACCAAATCATGTTTGCAGCTGGGCAATTAGAGTAGACCCTAAGATCTGCGACTGTCAACCATGAACGCAGATGCCTTCAAAGTTCTGTTTTTCTTCCATGTGGAAGTCGTTGGCATGGAACAGATGCCTTCATTTTGGAGAAACCAACCTCTGGATATAATTGGTTCTCTCTTTTCTTGTCCTCTAGGGACAGTCTCTCACAGATGAAATTAGATGAGAGTAAAAAAAAAAGACACAGGCACACACGCTCACACATGACACAAAGCAGGAGTTTTCAGGATCTCTCTCTGTTTTGTCACGTGGAACTGTTTTACAGCTGGAAGATTTCACTCCATTTTTAGCGCTCTACACACATGATGATGATGCTATATGAAAAACATGCAAATTAAAATATATATCTGACCAAAGTTTATTATTAATCTAGGCATGCTTGTTTAGAAATAAGACAAGCATATCCAGCCTGTATTACTTCAGAGTTAAATGTTGACTTTTGCACTATCTATGGATGCTGCAGTCTCAGAAATTTAACTTTAAATGGCAGAAGAGACAAGATGGTTTAAAAAACTTCTGTTGCAGTGGTGGAATCAAAGTATTTTCATCAGATGATTTGCTAGTTGTTAACACAGGAGGGATAAAGCAAGTAGTTGACTTCAAATTTCCCCCAGCATACAGGCATTCAATTAATGAAGCATATTTACAGGAACTTTAGCAGAATTGGTCTGATGAGCCATTGCTGGGAGTCCTGTGGTAGGGTACTGAAGGGACTGTGTCCTCTTACTGCAGATGCCTAAAATGGGATGATGGTAATGGAACGTAAAGGCTCTAAGAGAGGGAGAATCTGCCTATGCTGTGCCCATCAAAGCCTTTCGTCATTCCTTTTTCCCTCTGGTGTAACAGCTACCAAATCATTGTGGTTTATGTTATTTAGTACTATTAAAATAAATGAATACCGTCTTTGGGTTACCTTAGAAAGCTCCGTTGTGGACTGTGACAGTCAGCCAGTGCTGTGTAAAAGAGCTGCAGTATCCTTGGGCGGAGTAGGTACCTGCAGGAGGACGGTGCAGCAGGGATCAGGGACTGCCAGGAGGTAAACCACCAGTGCTGGTGCCCAAGAGCCTGGAGATCTGTCATGTCTGAATGCTTTTTCTCTCTTTTTATTTCCTAGCAGAAGCTTTTCTTATATTGCAGTTTAACAAAACAGTCCAGTTCAATCGCCGGGTGTAAAATTTATGTAGGCAACTCTTGCATGAATTGGCTGATGAACTGTAGGAGTTGCTTGAAGATGCTGTGCCTTTGTAACGGCGTAGGTCAATCCTGCTGGTAGCACATCAATGACCTGAATGCCTGAACCTGATTTTCAGATTTTAATGGCAATTTCCCTATTTCATGTGAGGAGTTTAGTACTACTGTAGTATTTCCATCTCTTAAAAGTTGAGCAGAAATGTCACCAGCGATGAAAACTGGCCGGAGTTACCTTGATCCTACCTTGGTCTGGGTAGTTGGTAGAAGGCAACCCACCTTTTAGAAACTTGATGTAACTGGATAGCTGCAGTGTGCTTCAGTCCTTTGTTTCCCGCTGATACCCACGAGCTGCGTGGGTGGAGGGCATTCACTAGGACTTCCAGCAGTTAGAAGGAAGCCCAAAGTAAACTTAGTTTTGAACCGGTGACTCTTCAGGTTTTGTAAGGGAGTAGGGAGATTCTTTGGTGTAGGACTCCAGTTCTGATTCGCAGAACTTCAGTGCAACAGTGTGCTGCTCTTAGCATTGTGTTTCTGAAGAACCACATATTAAGGGAAAAATTTAACCAGAGAAGTGCTTAGGTGATGAAGGGATTTCTGGCAGTAACTAGGAAGTGCAATAATGGTTGATTTCTTTTGAGGCTGATCCTGATATTTGTAGTCTTTACATCCTATTAATTCCTTGAAAGATAAGCCGATACAAGAATGATTTGCCAGGGCCAATGGCTCTTCTAAAAATCTTGGCTCAGGTTATATCCCCCTTCTCTCCACATATAAGATAAAAGCACTGCGAATATGAGGTTAACTGAATTCAAATAGAAGACTCTCTCGAGTTATTGCATTCCTTAGAAAATAAATACATTTCTCATATGGTTGAGATTGATCAAAAAAGTATTCTGTATGCCAGTGATTACATTCCCATCTGTGATTAAGGTTTTCTGTCTGCATCTGGTTTTCACATTATATTTCTGTAACAAGAATCCTTTATATGGCAGAGTTCATTCTCTGTATTTTCTATTAGCTGCAGCTTGAACTACTGCATGGATCGCAGATTTACACATGTGGTTTTCATTACTTCATACCATTGAGAAAAAGTAATATTTGTTTGGGAAAGTATGTTTTTCAAAATTTCCATGGTAATACAACATGTTGATCCTTTTTTATAACACTCTTGTAAGACTACAAATTGTTTGAGGGATTCTACTTTCAGTGAAGCTCAGACTTGAGACAATTTTGCATGTACATTCGAACAACAGCAGCAGTTTACAATTCAGGAAGCAAAAATAAATTTAAGAAAGGAGATTAGCATAGAATGGGTATAGCAGAATGCATCTATCACTTTGGAAAATGTGGCATATAGGCAAAATGAACATGGGGCTGAAGCAAAGGAAGAGTAGTAAGTTAAAGTGATGTCTTCATTGTAAAGTGGACGACAGATGGGCACTTTTTTTTTCGAGTAAGAACTTTTTTTTTACAGTAAGAGTTTTTTTTTTTTCTTTTGCCAGCCATGAAAAAGGACTATGCTGTTCAGCAGACACAAATATTGAATTGTTATATGTTACATAATTTAACATATTTGATCATAATTATTTCTAGTGGCCAAATTAGTAAAGGTTAGCAAAACATGAATACATCTTTACAGATCGCTGCTGTGTGTAATTCTGAATCCAAAATATGATGTTACATTAATGTTCCACCGTAAGTCCATATTTCAACCAGACTCTGCTATCGTCACTCAGTAGAAAACTTAATGTTTAAATGATCTCAGTGAAATTAATAGGGCCACTTGGTCAGTGAAGGACTTCTCAGTTTTGTTAGGGGCGTGAGTTTATGGCCATAAAAATCAGATCAAATAATAACAACAATTTAGGGAATAGTGTATGCATTTATGGAAATGTGAAGTGTTATGCAAAAGTCTGGACAATTGAAAAATACACAATTCATGATAAGGCACAACTGAAAGGTAATTTTTATTGCCTACGTAAGAACATGATGACAACTCGAGAATTTAATAAAATATAAAAACCATTTTAGAAAAGAAGTTATTGCACCCAAGTTGGGGAGTTCTGACCACATTTTGGAGATTATTTTCCACATGCCGAAGGCAGTTGTGTCATATTGAAAGCTTCACGATTGCCAAATGCTGGGTAGAGTCCTGCAGTCCTTACACACCTCTTGTTTTCACTGAAGTCAATAGAATTTCGGCTTGTGTCTGGGCTGCGGGGAAACGTCCGACCACGAACCCGGGCAAGAAGGGACTTTGAGTGGTGAACTCCTTTGTTCTGTAACCTTAATTTTAACTTGGGAAGGTTTGTTTGGATTTGAGGAGGGTGCTTGTTTGTGGGAAGGATTGCAGTTTCTAGCACAAACACAAATGTGATCTTTTTGCAAATGCCCTTGGGCGATACATTTTTTTTGCAGTAAGGTCTAGTCCAGGAGAGGGTTGGGCCTGGGTTCTTGGTTAGATGCATGCAGCGGTGACCAGTTCCTTATGCATGCTTAACTTTATGTCCCGAAATACCTGAACAGTGGATGCAGATTGAAGCATGTATGTAACTGTGTGTGCCTGGCTCCGAAAATCTTTCTGCCTTGACATAATTATGAACCCTTGAAAAGCATATTAATGTCTTGGAAAAACTGACAGCGCTGTAACACAGACTCGTACTAATGACAAAGTATTTGTGTAACCCAAATAAACAGTTTTGTAGGTGTTGGAGTGGGAGGGAAATTGCCTTTTCAAAAGTGGTAGGATGATTGTAAATATATCAATAGCTTTTTGATCTGCCTTTGTTTAAATGTGTTTGCTGTTATGACGTACAAATCCAAATTAGTATAGCAATGTGTAATTGCAAGGTCTCTATTTTTAGTAACCGTGTTCGTTTAATAAATGATTCTGTAGAGCTTCTGTTGAACCAGGTAAAGTATGTAATATTTTATATTATATGAATGTATTTTAAACCAAGCATTCTTACACAATTAGCTAATAGGTGTTTTCATGGTAGAATACAGGCTGCCCTTAGTTTGTTGCCCTCTGTATGTCAACTGTTTTAAATGAGCAACGTATGAAACAGCCTTTGTCGAAGAATTAATACAGTTTTAAAGTACTGCCTTATATTAACTAAGAAAATGTGGGTAATTGATTTAGAGTGATAGCATTTCTGTCTTCCCTTTTTACTTAAAAGACTGCTATTATCATGCAAATGAAGGGGTGTGGTGCTTCAAACTGGCTGTGATATGTGCTTCTTTTTTTTCTTTTTTTTTTTTTCTCTTTTTTTTTCATTTGTTGTTGTCAATAGAAAAGATTGATCTCTGGGCTGGTGAACATAATATCTATCCCAGTCAGAAAAGGAAAGAGGAAATTAGCAGAGCGATTGGTGGAGAATGATATCTGTCAAAAGAAACACTTGGAGAGCACTGAGTTTAGTGATAGGTGACTGCCGGAAAAAAGGGAACTTTGAATTTTGCCAAGGTAAGGAACAGAAAAATATTTGATTTTGTGATGTGCATACCTTTTAGAAGTTATTTTTAATGACTATACCTTGCCTTGTAAACTGTAATTAAAAAAGAAATCTTTCCCTTTAGCCTCCAAAGAGTCTGCCTAAATCAATGAACGTGGTGTCTTCCTTTAATATCATTGAGAAAGAGTACAAAAAACCCAATAAAATCCATCAGTGATGACTTTTCTAAAATCTTCCTTAGCTTAAATATACATATATGTAAAATTTCTAACTGGGTTTTTTTTTGTGGTTTTGATGACAGAGGTGCTCTTTATCTGGTATGTAAATATTACTTGGCTGGGCTGTGAAAATAATAAAGTTCATTTTCCTGAACTGTGAATTGGAACAGTATTTGCAACCAGGTTAAGGGACAGTTGTAATCAGATTGGCAAGATGGTTGTGTTTGTAATTTAGCGGAAGCCTCTGGTAAACTCATTGCATGGAGAATCTGTGATAAATTTGATTGAGACAATATTGAGAATGGATATTTCTGTTTGTTGTGTGCAAAGATTTTTACCATACTGGAAAAGTAAATCTGCTATGGCAGAACTAAACTTCTAGATAACCTATGACTGTCATTCCTGTCTTTACTGTAACTACATTTTTTTCTCCTAAAATGGTGTGTCTAGATGGCACGAAACTACTAAACTGATTTTAAGTGCTTTCCAGCAGTCTGATGCTTTCTTTCTCAGTGTCGGACCATTTCGCCTATGACATAACTTTGATAAGAGTATCATACCAAAACAAAATGAACAGTTTCTGGGTACTCTAGGCTACGCTCCGGTTAGTTTTAAAGGCAGCTAAGCCACGATCACATCACTGGTCTCCGCACCCAAGCTGCTGTGGCCCACACCACTCTGTCTGTGGGGTGTGGGAAGGAGATGGAGCGCAGCTGAGAGAGCCAGCAGGCGGCTCTGCACATCGTGTGGTGGCAACAAGCCGGGGCTGAGGTTTTGTGCAGCAGTGTGAACATACTTTAAAAAATTTAAATCCTATTAAAAATGAATTTGCATTCTAATCCGAATTCCTAGCTCAGTTTAAAACAAGTAAATGCTTCTCTGGGACCTTCCTGTACACAGGCAGCATTGGAAAAGAATGAATAATCTTAGCAGGGTTTCTTCTTGAATTTTTATTTTGCTAATTTAGCAGTGTATAGCTTCTGACTTAATTCTCCTTTCTTCTGTCTACAGTCTGTTTTTTGAAGTGCAAGTGTACCCTGTACAGGTGGTTGTTGGTTGGTTTCTTTTGCCATATGGGTCTTCATAAAGGATTTTAAAAATAAATAAATGTAAAAGTAAAGATTTCATGCCTGAAGCATGCAGTGCTGGCATACTAATGGGAAGCTTATTGTGGTTTATTGCTGTCAGAGCACGTGCAAGATAATGGAAATTTCCTACAACTTAGGAGAATGGCATGTTTTCTAATACTATTCATTTTTATAGAAAGAGGGAATTAATATGACTAAAATTCACTTCATCTTTATAAAGTCCAAATGATGGGGTTGTACTGCTGAAACATTCATAATTGGGGAGGGAACAGCACGTTATCTGTCTTGTTAACCGTTGGGCAGGTCAGGCTGCCTGTGTCACCTGGGTGCAGGCACATGTCTACCGTTGTGAAGTCGCTGTGTACTAAATGATTCTCTTTCCTTTGCAGTTCTATCAGTGTAGCCTTATACCAAAACAAACACATCCTCTCTATAAGACAACTTACAGAGTTAATGATATTGTATATTTTTCACCTTGGTGATGAAGATAATCCAAAACTGCTTTGTAGCGCTCTAAAAGAGAATGATCAGCGGTTAGAATGATTAGCATCTTTGGGCATTCCTATTTTGACGTTTACTTGAAATGAGGTGATGGGGTAAGGTCCCTACATCGGGATGTATGTGTTTGTAACACGTTAAAAAATTTTAGTCTTAAATGGCCAAGAAGCTCCACATTGAAATTTGGATGAGTGATTAGAGATGAGGCCAACACTGCTCTTATAGCTTAATTTAATATGTATGGACTTTGTGCCCAAGGAGATTTGACTTACTGTTTGAAACCAAAATGGAATAAAAGGCAAAATAAAAGGTGTTTGAGTCTATTGCCTCCTTGAAGCAGTGGCCTCTTGTAGCATTAGACTACCTGCCTATGCTTTTGTGATCCCTTTTGTGCATCCACATCCATCTTTTCCTATTGCAAAGTCATCTTTTCTTGGTTTCCTTTTTTATCCTCAGAACAATTGTTTGCTTACCTATGTATCTTAAAGAGTACAATTTAAATAATAAACTCCCCTTCTAACATATAACAGATGCAAAAGGGGACAAGTGTATTATAGACAGCAAATTGTCATTACACAGCTCACAATCAGATTTTCATCTGTTCATGTGGTGCACACCTGTGGCTTGCTGGCATTGCTCTTGATTGGATCGTGAGAGATCTTAATGAAAAACAAAGCCGGGATGACAAGAAGAGACTCCATGGCACACACGGGTTACTTCACACATCGTAAGAAAGTGAAATTCGAAATATGCTGGTTTGGAGAGAATGCCTGGTGAGGAGGGAGCGTGCCTGGGTGACTCTGCAAAGTGAACTGGGGCCCTACTCATCGCTGCCCTGCAAATAAGGCATTTTTCTCTGTAGGTCAGGTTGATTTGGACCAGTTGAGAGTGGTGGCCAATTTCTCCAGTTTACTTTCTGTGCCAGTAAGAGTATCCTGGGCAGGAATCCAGCTTTTGAAGTACAAAGAAAATAACCCATAATCTATATAAAACACTGGCGGATGGGGAAGGGAGGAAATTTACAGAGAATAACTGAGTTTGAGAACAACCGTGTTAAAAATACAATGTAAGGGGGGGTGTATGTGATATTAGTATTTAATTTGCAAATACGATCCTTGAAATCTTTGAGGTAAGCGGAGGACGAACTCTGACAATATGATATAGTATTGTACAGCATACAATATTTATTAGTAAACGGAAACCAAGCACTCCAGCCGAAGCTGAAGTTCCTTTTTCAAAGTGATTTTCTTCCCTGAGTTCGCAGAGTTTGGGTTCTTCCCTCCTGCCACC
>VYXH01012480.1:436918-448012 GCA_013397275.1 Burhinus bistriatus | reverse complement strand
GGGGGCGGGAGGGAGGAGGGAGTGGGGGGGGGGGGAAAAAAAAGAAAAAAAAAAAAGAAAAGGAATAGACAGCAGCAGCGATTTCCAGGAGGATTTGTTTTAGAGGTTGGTGTCGGGATTGGGAGAGGCGGAAAGCGGGAGCAGAGGACTCTGTTGATGCTCCGGGCGGTTGGTGCGGAAGTTGATCTGCAGAACCGCGGAGCCATGGCGCGGGGGTCAGACTCGTACACATCAGCCCTGTTTCCTTGTTTAATTACCTGAAGAGCAAAACATCCAGGCTGGGAGTGTGTGAAAACCCAGTATCTCGAACAGCAGTTTGCTGCTCTGACATCCTGCAAGGCCAGCCCTGTCTGTCCGTAAACGTCAGGGCTGGTTCCTGACAGCAGGCTATCTCTGCTGGGCCTGGGTTCCTTCCATTCAGGAGGCATTGTGTGGAAGAGGGTTTGGTCAGGAATTTGAGGTTCCTGCCGGTTCTTCCAACCCGGACAACCCTGTGACAGATAGGTCTGATTTTTTTTTTTTTTAAAAAGAATAATAATAAAAAAAAAATTGGCTCTTTTTGGTCTTTCCCTTGTAATTCTGGCATTGGTATAATACCGACTGAAACAAAACACATTAACCCTTTAGCTTCTGAATTTGCGTCTTTCTACTTTTACTTTGTTCTTTCTCCCCTTGCTCAGCCTCTTTTATTTTCAGGAGTAGAATCTTCTGAGAAGCAAAATCTTTCAGGTGGAGTCTGTGCTATGCAGCAAATAAACTTATGAAAATGTTAACATAATCATCATTCTTGGCATTTTAAGTTTTTAATTTTCAGCATGCTTGGCATGCTGTGGAATAAAACCAAGCCAGTGTTTGTTCTGGTATTGCCTGTTAAAACAGTGGTGGCAGCTATCAACACTTCCATTCTCATTATTTGTGTGATTTTCTTAGGTGTTCAGCTTGGTGTTCAGTTTTAAAATTCTGGGATAGGGTCAATTACAGTTTTTGCTCCTCGTAGCTGCTGTTTGTTGAAGTCACTCAACAGGCTGAAGGTGTGGGTGCACGAGGCAGGGCTCTGTGCACCAGTCAGGTTTGGGCCTGTAGATGGTGTTTGTTGGGATATAAAGCTCAAGGTCACAGCTGAAAGATACTGAAATGTTCATTTAGTTGCATGTCTTGAATATTTTTTTTTTTATTTGTGAAGAATTAAAGTATGACTACTTGTTTGATTGGTAAGTGAAGAACATAACTTTTATTTGGATAATTTCAATACTCTAGCTTATAGCACAGTGCTGTTAATAGTTGTACTGGCAGAGCTTAAGATCACAAGGTACAAGTAGTAGAGGGAGGGAACATAATTAATCTGTCTTTGGAGCAAAAATGAGTGTAGCATGTGATTGTTGTCTTCTATTGTTGTGGGCAGAAACTGGTCCAAGAAAGGTATTTGTGGTTGTAGGAGTGGAGAGAGGAGACCTGACAATTAACTGTGGTTTTGTTGTCTTTTATGCTGAAGGCTTTCGGTCCAGTCTGTAAAGTTATGCCTGTAGTCTTAGAGGACATTTTCACGTGCTAAGGATTTTGGGTACTTTGTAGGTGAGATCGAAAATGTTTGAACAGTAACTTATATTTTCCCTGCTAATATTTCATTAGGATTTTGTAATACAGATTTAAGGGCATGCTTTTCTTCTCACATGCAGACATTACTAGGTAAGGGTTTTAGGGGACCCTTCATTAAGAGAAGGTAGACTTCAGTGGGCATGCGCAGCTGGGAGTCAAGACAGTGCAGTGGGACCAAAAGAGTCATCATGATCTATTGTGCCACTAATCCTCTATCTAAGAAGGATTTGCAGGGGATGGTGCAACAAAGAGCTGTTACAGTGTATCAGATCAATAATTGTGATCTAATAAACTCTTAAATAGATACATAATCCTTCACCTTTAGAATCAGGTCCCCTTCTTCATTATGAAATCCTTAGACTACCGTGGTGTAAAGGAACCTTTAAGTAAAAGTGAATTACTTAGACGTGTAGTTTTAAATGGCTTCATTCTGTCATACTGTAAAGAAGCCACAGTTGAAGTAAGCATTGCTTGTATCTACAGGATGAAAAAAAAAGACGGTTTATGCATTGTGGTCAGTGTCATGTTCCTATAGGTTTTGTACATATCTAGGGAAGTTAGTTAAACGTTTACAAGTTACGTCCCTCCTTCTAGTGTTTTTACAGGCCTTTATGGTTTTTGGCAGAGTTCATAGTCTAATGAACTGTCCATGACCTCTAGCCAACCACTGCCCACCTCAAACAGCAGCATAGTAAAAGAAAGTTCTGCACAGACATGTGGTGATGACAATAACCACACTGTCTTTCCTCCCACCCATTGGGTGTCTAGCTCCTCTTTGAAAATGGCAGAAAATGATTGTGTTTAATCCATGGTTGTCACCTCAGAAATCCCTCAGAGATAATGGTTTTAAATCAGCATTATGTTTGAAACTGAAAAAATATTTAACTTGGGTATCTCCACAAGTCTCTGCTATGACAGTCTTGCTTAAGGAAAGTTCTTGTGGATAACGGTTCCCAAGCTGGTTTGGGCTTTATTAAAACTGGCAGCTTGCATTGTGCCCAAACACCTACTGCTGCTCTTTGCAGATGTTCTCCTAGTGTGAAGTGGTGTAATTTGCTCTTGGTATGAAATTCCACTTCATAATCACCTCTGCATTCTTCTCCCGCTTCTCTTCTGAATGGCTACAACGAAGCACCATGTGGAGTACAACACAATTAGATAAAATGAAATGATATTTAAAGGCCTCCTCGAGGCTCCTCCCGGTTCCTAAAGAAGCAAAGATTTTTTATGTTAATTTTCTTTAGCTGTGATGGGATTTGTCTGGGTCGGACTGAAAGCACAAAACTTAGATCAACGCATTGTGCTTCCAGGGAGCATGGTGTGCTACTCCGATTGCACAACATGAAGTGGGTCCCATTCTGGCTCAGTTTTGGAGTGGCAGCCTAAATGGCACAGTGTTTGTCCCTCAGTGTTTGAGTGGTGTTTACTGGTTGTTGGTCATACATTGGTGTGTTAATTACAGGTAGCACACACAGCTCCAACTTCTGGAACTACTTCTAGCTTTCAGGGTTAGCAGAGACAGGAAAGGATGAACGTCCAAGGCAGCAGGAGCAGACACAAGTCATGTAGTGGACTGAGAAGGGACATGTGTAGCAGGGTGGCCCCAGAATAAAAACCATGGGGGTATGCATGATAGCAGAGAGAAGACAGAGGGCACTGAGCAGAAAAGTAAGAGAAAAATGTGCTGGAAGGTGTAACTAAGGAAACAATGGAAAGAAAAAGATTTCTTTGACTAAAATCGGTACTTTCCCTTTGTCACTCACAAACGATAATGCTATTCCATCATCAAGGGTTGAATGAGTCTGTGTACTGATTCTGCTGTGTTTCCCGATGCTGAACTGCATTAGAGCAGCTCACTTGGTAATACTGCTTTGCCATTTTAGCAATTACAGGGTCTGCCAGTGGGTTGTCCTATTATAACTGTGAGAAGACTCATCCATAACCACTTTACTGTTAAGACTTAGTTCTCATCATGTGAAAAGGTGCCCCCCTGCCTTTATGCCATTAGACCTTCTCATTCATCAGGGAAAGTTAAAATATTTGATGAGGAAGTGGGTTTCTCACCTGGCTGTGGAAAGCAAATAATTTAAATGGGAAAATAATGCTTAGCTGTCTTAGATGTGCTCAAATATTTATTTACAGTCCTCATTCATTGCACTCTTGAAACTACTCGGTAGTAGACGGACGTAACACTAAAATAAAGGCATTAACAGTAAACACCAAGATAGAGTGCAGTGGCACTGCTGTGATGTTACTGGCACTGCCATGTATATAAACACGTAACAAGACATGCAGGAGGGTCTGGTTTCCAGCCCATTATAGTGGACACTAGTGTAAAGATTTTGCTGCCTGATACAAGACTAAGCTTTATTTTCTGAATGCTTGTCAGTTTGTTTTACAAGCACGACGTTATCCGTGTATTGTTGAATATATACATATATATATATGTTGAATAATACTATTCTTTAATTTCCCTTGTAATCTGATGACCATTGTGGTTTGCAAATTCGTATTGAAACTCATCAGCAACAAAAGCTTTGTATCAAGGCCCCTTTGAACAAAGCTTTTGTACCATTATAAATGTAGTAAATAAGTACAAATTGATCAATATATGACAAAAAGGTGAAGAAGGGAGGTCAAGAGGTAAAAATATTTCCATATAAAGCATTTTTTCCCTGTTGAAAATGGCAGTATGAGCATAAATAAATGTTTATATTGCTGTGTATTTGCTCCACCTGGTGGATTTTCCTGAAAGTGTTTTTAATCCTTGCTAATAAGGGGAAGCTGTCTTTAATTAAATATAGAACACAGTACCAAGAGTAAAGGCAACTTTTTTTTTTTTTTTCTTTTTTAGAGTAGCAATAGCATTGCAAAAGGTAGATTTGGGGAAAGAAAACATTAAAATTAGATCTTTGTGTTGGACACACTTGGTCAATAACGTAATCTCAATGAAAGCATGGCAGTCCAAATCTATGGCTTGTGGGGTTATACGTGATCAGTGAAAGCGAGGATTTGCTATGGCTTCCCATCCCCAATTCTTGAGCCCCCCTGATGAGACGTAGCAGCTCTATTGAAAAAGAGAGTTCCTGTGCTGAAGTGTTACCACTGCACATCGGCATAAAATCTGTCTGTCATTAAGATAGCTTTGCAAACATTGTTTTCTTTGGAATTCGTAAGGACTCGGTTATGCTTTGATCATCTCATTGTTCTCCTTAGGTTATTTTTTTCCTTTAGAGTGTAATGGCTCCCTAACAGAAGGTGAAGTTTAGAAAATAGTGTCTCCATATGCAAGGGATTTGGAGACCTTTTTATTGTCTTTAAAAATGTCATTCATAGTCCTCATTAGCATTTATTGTTGCAAGCGTACAAGCAGAAAATGTGAAATTGGTATGTCATGAATAGCTCCACAGAGCTCTAGAGCCCTGAAATTTTGCCTGCAGTGTGGTGTGGGGCAGGCATTGAGAGAAAGCTGGCCAGATGGCTGCCAGCACAGAGCAGAGCTGCAGGTTTTTGTCTCTGGTGCTGAGAGGAGGGAAAGTTCACTGGAGCATACGCTATCACCCCTTGCGTTTTAACAAAACTAACTCGCCATCAGTCAAAACGGGGAGGTGGTGACATTGAAACAAAAGTTTTCAATATAATGTAACAGTCCTTGTCAAATGAATAAAATATGTTTAGTTAGTGTCACAAATATTGACATGTTACAAAGAAAAATGCAAGGCTCGAATTTACAGCTAGCGGTAGATACGCTTTCACACAAATATGCTCTCACATTATCTTTCTTATGAAAATCCTATGCATTGAAAAGACATCGATTAGAGGTCAAAACTAGGGTTAATACACTACAGCAGGAGGAGTTTCCCTACCCATGTTAAATGAACAAACACTCAGAGCTTCAAGTCAAAAAGCAACTGATAGCTTGAAACCTTTTTTTATTTCCCCACCCTTTTTTCTTTCCTTTTTTTTTTTTTTTTATCTTAAAATATGACCCTAGATCAGCAGGACCAGATATTCTTGTCTAGGCTTCTCCGGGTCACACTGAATGAGTTCTTTCTCCTGTCAGTGAAATGGCATCTTTGATATTTTCTTGTGTCCTTTCAGAAATAATATCAAATCAATATCAAATTTTCTAAAGTGGTTCAGTAATGTCCATGCTCGGATGGTGTAGTAATTTCCTTTGAATCCGAATGATGATAGAAATTAACAGTCAATTCTGATTTACTTTACCCACACTATAGAAAATACTGTATTTAATAAAAAATGCAAAGCAAAACTTGGTTTAGCCCACATCAAGTGAAAGAAGTAGACACAAACCAGGTACATGTATGTGAGTTAGTCCACCTGAGCGGTGTTACTAAAATGCACATTTTACTCTGTAAGAGCATGCGTTCTTTAAAACCTGAAGCCTATGTTGGCCCTCCCATTCTGAGTCAATTAATTTTTGGTGAAACTATTCTCCTATGATAGGTCTTTATATATGTTTTAATTTTTTTTAAAACCTGAAGTGCCACTGGGATTTCTAGCAACATTCAACAAGAATTAATTTTTTTCATTCTTTTTTCATTGAAAAGCGATAGCCAGTCTAGGTTGCCAAGTCTGACCCACTGCCAAGGTTGCCTTTTTCTTAACAGGTGATTTGAAATCCTCTTTAGAGAACTAATTTCTGATTATCCCACTGAAATAGTATGACTTCAACGTTTTCTTAACTGAAAAAAAGAGGTGAATGCTTTCTTACCTCCAGTGAATTTTATCCAGTACTAGAGGTAACATGATGAACAGTTTCTTTTAGACAGCCAGGAATATTTTCTTCCCAGCTTGGTGACTCTAGCTTTCAACTATTGAGTATTTGTGTAGGTAATCTCAATTAGTCTGTGTTTCATGGAGCTATGTATGTTTTAAAGGTCCCATTTGTCTTTTTTCAGAAGTCCAGAAAGCCTTGCCAATAAGGAAATGCTTAGGGAAATGTTTAGTGTTATCTGGTGAATGTTTTCTGTTGCATGCATTAAGAGCTACTGCTAACAGATAAGCACATATCTTATTGGAATATTTTAATTCCGTTTCCAAGCAAAGAATTAGAAGTTTATAAAGAAGTGCCTTTCTTGAATAGCATGAGCTCTTCTGTGGTAGTGCAGGAAAAGCAGCGGAGGCTGGGTACAACATCATGGAAAAAGTCGCACTGACTAGGTGGACTACTGTTGCACCGGGCGATAGGAAGTACTGGCCAGCAAGAAACTAGGGAGCTTCTCCTGAAGGTGTTGCCTTTACTACTGTATTTTGGTTGGACAATCAACTGAATAAAGTTCAGAAAGCATCCAGAAGTGGTCGTCCCCCGTCACCCCCCATCAGCTCTACAGCTCGCACATTAGGTGGGTTTGCCCTGTCAGTGGGATGCCTTAAGAAAACACTAATAGCTTCCAGCTGGGTGGAAAATCAAAACGTTTGGGGGCTGACAAAACTAGCAGATTTGAATTTGAAAGCCCAGCTAATGCCCCCATTTTTATTTACCATTCGCCCATAAAAGATTATTTTCCAATATGTCAGCCTCATTTGGTGGCCAGTGGTCTGAAAGTGAAAGTGGAACAAGCAAGCGGGGAAATCTGGACATTAGTGAGTCCGCCCTTTCAAGCTGGTGTGCCACTTTGTGGAATGGCCTTCCCTGAGATTGGGGGGGTCCTAATGACCATTCATCAATGCTCGTTGACTGATCATTGAGTGCCTTCTCATTCAGTTTATCAAGTCTTGCACATAAAAAGTCAGAATAAGCATTATTCAGCTTTGTTAAAGCCAACTAGGAGTAAAATGCTCCATTTGAACCCATTTTGCCCTTGGTTTTTCACTTTGTTAATGCAGTCCTGCTTAAATGAGTGCTTTTATTGGGTCGGTTAGAATATCTGAAACTATTAATTCTCTTGTATTGAATAGCTGGTGGCAGGCCAGAGCAGATGGGGTAGAAAACTATTTGGTTGGGTGTATTGCTTTCAATTAGGATCAATGAGGTTTCAGCTCCTTTGAATTAACTCACTTAATACCCACTGTGTGAAGTCACAATGTATCACAACAGTCTGCTATAAGTGGAGCGGGAAGTTGAGAAGTCCTACAGAAAAGCTTTGAGTTAAATTCTTCCTTCACTGTTAATAGAGAGCTTTCATTAACTACAGATGCATTTCAGTGGACTTCCAGTCCCTGTTATTAAGCAAGGTCTGCGCAAAAAGGCAATCCCTGTACTTATAAATGGTGATCATTTGGAATTTCTTTTCCGTCAGATCCATGTCTTAGCAGCCTTCTATCATCTGCTGCATAAAAGTCTTCTTCTTTCCCCTTAAAATATATGAATATGGAGGCTGTTTTGCCTTCTTTACCCATTTTCAAAATGAAGAGTTGTAGAGGATTCTTTAAAATTATTTTGTAAAGTGTTTTGAACGATAGTCAAAGAAGGAGCTGATTTCCACCAAGGAAGGTGTAGCGTAATGTACACCATAACATAAAGAAACTGGCCAAAGATTATCCTCTGGATTTTTCACTCTCTTTGTATCCCTTTCGTTTAGGTATTACACATAAAACTGACTCTTGTGATACAGCAGAATTGTTCCTATGTTAAAACCACTGCCTTTTCTTTCTTAGCGGAGAA
The DNA here is from genome assembly GCA_013397275.1 of Burhinus bistriatus. Lineage (NCBI taxonomy): Eukaryota > Metazoa > Chordata > Aves > Charadriiformes > Burhinidae > Burhinus > Burhinus bistriatus. Next base: position 439,788 of record VYXH01012480.1, on the reverse strand, counting down.
TAAAACCATTTTACAGAATGGGCTGTCCACCTTTGCTTGGCCTGCTAAAATTTCAGATGTGGTGCAAAAACTGTTAGGGCAAGCTTTAAGTGACTGCATTAAAAATGGGGGTGAGGTGGGGGAAGCGAATAAATATCCACAGATATTTATTCAGGGAGGATTGCCAAATGGGTTGCAGCCTGCCTCAGTGTATTAAATAATGAGAGGGAAAAACTATTCATGCAGCTGGCTGCTTGAGAAAATGCTGAAGTAGTCTCAGATGCACAGGCATTCTGTTAGCCCCTTCCACAAGCAGACTTCTAGGTGAGAATCTCCAGGGATCCAGGTTTTGTTGACGTGGATCAATTTAAATGGCAATTACTGTAGTCAGATAACAGCTTAAAAAGGCTTTTTACACACAGAAAAAAAAGATGCATAATCACACAGCATATGGAAGTTCAATTTCGTGAGCTGTGGTCTGTGGATTTACAATGTACTGATATTAAGACCTACTTTTAAGAGTGAATATTGTTTGGTTTTATTAAAATGCGTCATACCTTTGACACGTTACTTTCTACTCTGAAGCTGATTCAGGCTGCATCTATGTTGATGAAAGGTTGCATTTCCAACTGTGAAAATGTTTTTCCTTTCATGTAGAGTACAGCATTAAAAAAGAAAAACAACACAGAAAATACAATACTAACTGACTGGTTTTAAATAGCGCATCAAACAATAAAACAAAAAGAATGGTAAATTCTTTAAAGGCCTCGATGGTGCAGACTTTGCTTGTTGCTCTCTCCCTTTCCCCCCTCTGCTTTTCCCCCCTTCATGAAAGTGGTGTCATGAAAACATTTTCATGTTTCAGTGTTTCTCTTGGGCTCTCCAACACTCAAAAATCCATTACAGAGAACTTCATTACAGTAGATATCAGATGAAGATGAAGAAAAGACCTGCCTGAAGTAGCAGACGTGTTATATTGCTAGTGCCGGGGCGTTTACTGGGGCGAGGGGAGCTGCTCCTTTGCTTCTTTGATCGTCTTGAATTTGCCAGTGCTGTGTTTGGAGTCTCTCTCTGATTTACCTGAAGCTTAAGGGTGGAACTGAAATAGCATTAAGATATTGTGGAAATATCAGTACATTAAGTGACTCATTTGCTTTAAGTGAGAAGTAGTCATGAGTTCAGTCCGGATATTGGAAGGGTTGTTATTTTTTGCTTAATTTCGCATGTGTGTCCTTTTCCTAAACAGATCTTTATCAGGCTCTGTGGCAGCTAGAGGAAGGAAGAGGAAGGCCTGAAAGCAGGGTTGTTTCTGTGTAGCAGAGGCAGAAGATGGCATAATGCGAAATCAGGGGGATGCATAAATACGTACAAAAGGATGAGCCTCGTACTGACCAGAATGCAGGTCCTGAAGATCTGACTGAGAATAGCTGCCTTTCTGTATTGGTTTAAATGAATACTGCAAAGGCAAAGTCAAAAGCAGGACCTACGCACTAATTGCTGGAGGAATACCCATTACTAAAGGGAGAAGCTTTTGCAAGTGCTAAATGGGAGGAGAGTTTTAAAAAGAAGGTATTTTTCCTTGTGCCTGGAATTTTGTGCAAGGCTATACGTGCTGCAGAAGGCATGGGAGTCAGGCGTATGTTTCTCCTAAGAGGCAAAGATGTTTTACAAAGGACTAAAGAGGGACTGCTGAGAAGAAAATAGCCAGCTTTAGATAAAGCACTATAACAAAGACTTGTAGTTTTATGTATCATGGTGTCCATTAAAGCTTAATAGGGAAGAGTGCATTGAACCTAGCCAGGCATACGTTATTCATGTGAAGAATAAACATTTAAGGGGTGTGCAAAATCAGAAGTCGGGAGGACATGATTGTTTAGCTTTTGAAAAAGCTTTACAGGGAAGATTTTGTTTTCATCCCCCATGGATCGCCATGCAAGGTAAAGGAGAGTAAGCTGCAAATGTTTGGAACATATCAATGCAGGAATCCCAGGGGGTTAAAAGCACTATAGTAAAATAAAAGTGGTCTGCTTTCTAAGTGTGTTCTATTTTACACATACTACTGAGAATCTGAGAAAGGGAGTGATTTTGATACTCCGTTCACTATAGTAAACCAGCATAATAATGACAGAAGTGTGGGGAGGGGAGGAAGAGGAGGGGGGACCCTCTCGTATATCCTCGTGCACGTTTTGAATTTCCAGCTAAATAAACAAACGTAGTCCTATGGAGTGCAAAATTATGGCTGTTAAAATAAAGAATGAATTTGTTTCCACTTTTGGAGGGGAGCATATTTGAAGCGATGCTTCTTTCTTTAATTGCTGTCAGCAGAAGAAAGGGTTAACTTTTAAAGAAAAAATGAATAATTCAGTGTTTGGCTTATCACTCTGCATTTTACTTTCTATTCTTTGGTCATCTGGAACTTGGTGTGAAAGGTAGAGTAAAAGGAGTCAGCTGAGGGGAGCCGGGGTTGTGATAATTTGCACACACATCCCTGTCATTGTTCTGCCTGAAGAGACAGGGCTGGGTTCAAGGCCACATGTGCTCCTGTCATCATTCACATTTCTGCTCCAAGTGCAATACAGAGTGTCAGCTCTCCATCTGTCTTTGCCTGGCAAACGCACGCGCCCAGCATCCTGCCTCCAGCTACGCTGCCACAGCCAGTTCTGATGGCCCTCCTCGCTTCTCTCTGTTCATTCCAGAACAGGAGGCACTGAGCCCTAAATAAGCTTGCTTTTAGGAGAGAGCCATTTACAGTGTGGTATATTTTATCCAAGAATGCCTGGTGAGTTGAAATTATTGCAGCTCTTTCGGTTTTAAATGAGGAAACGCTAATTGTTTTTTGATAGTATTTTTTTTCCCTTTTTTCTTTCCCTTTTTTTTTTCTTTTTTTTTTT
>VYXH01012480.1:423448-436904 GCA_013397275.1 Burhinus bistriatus | reverse complement strand
TTTTTTTTCTTTTTTTTTTTTTTTCCTCTTTTAATATAGAGGGTGATTTGCAAGCTGATATGGGTATGGAGTGGTTGTGGATGCTAATTCTGTTGTGTATATGTTTGGGGGAGGGGAATTTGTGTGAGGGAACTGCCAGAGATGATACTTAGAGCAGGACTGGATGTTTCAATGAAAAGGGATAGAAATAGCAGAAAGTCACCGTCTTTGTGGGTGCGGGTCTCTGCACGGGGGATCATTTTTAGCAAAGAGAAATACAGCTTTGGGCTGGCTTTCATGACTGTCAGCTGTACCTTGAATCTGCAAACATTTCATCGGTAGAGATCATTCACAGTATTCACCCATCAGCTGAAATTATCTCTGTGAAAAGCTGTTTATGTTAGAGAAGTGAAGGAGATTTATAAAACAAATTATTCCGGTGTTGTCCTAAATCGTAGTCCTTAACTGTCACCACGCAGATCACTGAAATATGTTGATTCAAAATAAAACAATAAAAAAGATCTGCTGAATTAGAGGAATTGCTGTGGAGCTGGAAATTTTAATAGGTCGGTTTCCTCAGGAAAATATTATCCTTGGATCTTACGATCTCTTGTCTAATTGATAAGTGTTATTGCCAATGAAAACGGTGCTTCTATGCTGGGTGATTTGTCTGAGGGGTTTTGTGAGATGCTTGACCACGACTGAGTGGATTGAATTTGGTGTGTTTGGTGTTTTGGGTTTTTTTGTTGTTGTTTTTGTTACACCCCCCCACCTCCCCACCCCCCGGTAAGGACTGAAGAAAGCCATGTGCCTGATTCTAGCAGCCTGTGTCTCTGGATAAAAAAAGACAGGGCTAGAGATCCTACAGCTGGCTGGTTCTTGTGGATTATTTGGGTAGGACAGGGAGAAGAGGCTACGCTCGATCACAGAGAGTCTGTACACCTCGCAGATGGTGTTTTGAAACAGTATCTGCCAGTTTGCTGCAACCACAGTTGCATGTAGGTATTGCCAGTTGTTAGAAGAGTGTTTTCCTTTTAGGGTTTTTATACACGGTCATACCCTACTGCTGGTATGTTTGCTGATCCTCTGGTTGTAACAAGAAAGTGGGCTCTGTTTGCTCAAAGCACAAGGCTAAGAGGATTTATATGGTTGAAATATGGGCAAATTAATTTGCATAGATAACAACTGAGGACTATGAAAGGTCAATTTAACCCTTTAAACGTCAAATTTGATTTGCATGCATTACATTCCTGGGAATGTGGTCTTCATTAGAAATATCATGGTAATTAATTAATTTGGAAAACTGCATTCTGCGTAATTTGAATGCACTGGTGTTTCCCTTATATTTGTATGAAGCTCATCTTCTTATGCAGTTTACTGTTTCTGTGTTTTATTAAGATATTCAAATGTACTGAAATCTTATCAGTTTTGATCCTTGTGTGCATTATTTGGGGCTGTTGGCAAACAGTGTTGGAATGCCTAGAGTGGAGGTTTTTGAAAACCTATTAAGCCCTTGGCATTTAAATTACTTAATCTACCTGCTGGTTAAAATTTCATGCATCTTTAATCAAAATGGCACGCGCTACACTCGAGTATGTATACCCTTATCAATACTCGTTAAGCTTTACCATTAAATAAATCTTTAATTTCCAGCATTCTCTTAAAGCAGTAGCAATCAAGAAGTGTGTTTTAATGTCAGCTCGGAGTGTTAGAAAACCTTGCACTTGGATACAGAGAATACACTAACAGCTGTGACTGGGAGCATGTGCCAGAATGGAGATACTTGAACAGATCTGACACTTGGCTATTTTTGACACCCATCTGCACTTTTTTACTCTCCTCTAGGATGAACTGCCTCTCAATCTGTTCACAGCATATTTTAGCCCTTTAATATTTTGGTGTTGGGTTTTTTCAAATGGGCATTATTAGCCATCTGGGGCAGATTTTGTATTTTAAAAGTAAGCACATTATGTACAGGAGATTAAAAGGATGTGTATTTTTATGTAATCTGATATCATGTCAGTGCCTTTTGTGTATGTGTGAAGTCTTGATTTCAGAAGCATCCCTTTAGTAATTCTGACATCTGAAGTCCTCCTTCTTTTGGGGAAAAACCAGGAAGTAATGAAGACGCATTCTGGTTTATGTGTAGTGATAACACTTTTACACAAAATAAATTTGCCCTTCAGAGATGAACTGCCCGTACTGTAATAGTTGCGACTGGCCGCTCACCTTCTTGCTTCCCTGTCAGGGCGAAGTGACAGCAGCGAGGCTGCCTAATGAAACACTGCAAAAGCAATTCAGATCTCTGTTAAGGCACTACTGCAACTCTGGGAAAAGTCTCTGGAATGGTTGTCCCATTAACATGCAGCTTGCAGTAAACCAAGTTAACCATTTTGTCATTCTATGTAGTGAACTCTAGGAAGTGCTTATCTCTAATTGATGCTAGGTGAACAGTGTTCAAATCTAATACTATATACCGGTTTGTCTGAATACTAGAATTGTGGTGGATTTTTTTTGTGTGTGTGTGGTTTTTGTTGTTGTTGGTTTTTTTTTAAAGAACTGTTTATTCCAGACTTTATTTATGAAACATTACAAATCTATCAGTCATTTTATAGTACTTTCAAAGAACAGATGTTGGCCTACAAAATGCTTTATTATTGCCCATGGCAGTATTCAGCATGGTTTCCTTAAAAGGACAATCAGTGATCACAGTCATTGTAGCCCAGAAATAATGCTGCTCTTTCAGAAGATGGCCTGGTATTAGGTCAGACCACCCTTTCTTTACTTCTGCTCTCCAGATGTGGCTGCAACTTTTTTTTTTTTTTTTAAAGTTCATGTTTCAAAAAAAAAAAGGGTTTGTTTTCAAAATCTGGTTTTACTTAAGATATCTCCATCCTGGAGTGCATTTCATAAATTGCCCACATATTTTTCTTAGCAGAGAACTTAACTGGCTGTAATTTTTAACACATGGCCTCATCATGTGATATTTTCAAAACATTTGCACATAGCTTTAAGAAGGTCCCAGCAGAAATGATCCATCATCTCACAGCCAGCCCGTTTCTTAACAGCATATCTGCATTTTCCATTTAGCAGAGCTATATATTATTAGCTTACATTTTGGGTAGTAAAACAGTGCATTGCTGATTGTAAAACATGGACTTTATTATCTGCTGAAAATTGATTTGGCATTTATAGCCACTGTGTACTAGACTGGCTTTCTGGTTTTAACATTAGTGCTTGCAAGTGATGATTTGTTTAAAGAACAGAAACAAAATTGCCATGGACATAACTGTTAGTGTCCTAGTAACTGAACATTTGGATTATCCACCTGTTTTTTAAATACATGTGTCTAAATACTGTTATACAGCAAAAGTCTCCTCACAGTCCATTAACCGACTTGTTCTGTTCTAAGTTGCAGTTGCTATGCCGTTATATTAGGACAATTCTGTGTCTTACAAAACAAGTTTCCTGCCAAATGGGGAAAATGTGTCTGGAAATACTTAAGTCCGAGTGTTAACCTTGCATCATTATTCCAGTCATCCTACATAATGACTTTATCTTCTTCAGGATTCAGATAGGAGCAAAAAGCTTTTTCCCTAAGAGGACCGCAGGTCACTGAGTTCTTCAGATACCTATTGCAGGGTTTGGGAGACGAGGTATAATGACTTGCTTTTCAAAGTATTAAAGTTTCTTCTTCTTTTATGGTAGTGACAAATTCCAAAGTCTGCATGACATTATTGCTCTTATTTTCAACCCATGGGGCATCTTGCTATGTATGCATGGAAAGTAACCATGGGATGTAGATCATGCTGCAGAAATACCTGTTGATGTATATATTTTTAAGCAGGGTCCCAAACACTTTCCCTGTGAAGATTTAGTGCTTTTCAACTCAGACCCTTAGCTGGAGAGAAACAAACAAATCAGTTTCTCAGGACTGGTACTTCCTTGGTGTGCTTAGAGTGTTTAGCACCGATCACATCTTGATTTGAAGATTTAGGACTCCACACATGTATTTAAGGCATGATCATCATAGCTTGCAAATCAATGTGATCTGTGTATATGTGATTTTAAAAAAAGACTTCAATACCGATTTTGGGTAAAATACGTTCTAAAATTATGTGATATACCAGTTTGAAAAGTCTGAATATGGAAGTTGATACATCCAAGAGTAGAAGAAGACATGAAATCTGGTCCTTTCCAGGATAGCTGTACCAGTTTTCTGGTTTGTTTGCTGAATCCTTTTTTTTTTTTTTTTTTCCAAGTGTGTACATTAAGGATAACTCTACAAAGAAATCAGCTGAAGCCTCCTCTCTTGCTACCAGTTCAGAGACTAAGGCTAAGTGCACAAGATGACTTCTGCAGTTGAAGCAGTAGCTGGCTTCCAAATGCAAAATTGCATGCCTCAACTCTCTCCTCATTCCAGATGCATCACTGTTACAGCTTTAAAGTTTCCCAAGCATGTCGAGCTGCATCTGTGCATGCTAAGATCTGTCTCAGTACCAACAGGGTTTAGCAGGGCAGTGCTGAGTTCACACCTGTGTCTTTTTATAATTGAGGCATTTCTGTATCTGAGTTGTTGGCACAGTTGGATCTGGTAGGTAATCTCGGAGGATGTCCAACGCATATTTAGAAATGTTGGTTTCTTTGCAAGTGCAGGCTTACTTTTTGTTCCCAGAAATGTGTGTGGTGTAAAACGGAGCACAGAGCCAGCGATGCTGAGGCGAGCAGAGATTAAATTGGGAAATCCATAGGGCATAGCAGCACTTGGGTTTATACTTGTACACAGACACAGTCTAGCCATATTGGCCTGCTTGGCAAGGCTGATTTCATTTAGTGTCCTGCTATGCTAACTCCACATTCATGCAGTTCATCTGTGAAGCTGGTGAAGCCCTTGCTGTGCTGTACCATGCTATCTATATTCACTGGCTCAACTCTCCAGGAGCTCAGCAGTCTCTGCACTACATTGCATATTGCGATGTACATCTGTTCTTTCTGCCTCTTGTATGCGAGAGTCATCAGATGAAGAGCAGGACCAGTGCAGGAGCCGCTTCCACCTCGCTGCTGTTGATCTCAGGCCTTGGTCTCTCCTTAACTGTTTCCTGCTCAGTCCTGGGGCAGGACAAGAGTAATGGAGATGACTCCCATCTGGAATAAGCTGCTGCTGGGGTGGTAGCTTTCCCCCCCACCGAGGGAATACGTAGACCTCAGCTTGAGCAAGCAGAAGGAGGATTTGAATTCATGTCTTTCACTTCCAGAGTGAGTCTTCCACTCAAAAGACTTGAATAAAATCAAAGCTCACCTCTTCCGTCTCGCCTAGCTGTGTCTTACACAAACCAGTTCTACTTGCCAATCTTCTGGAGGTGAGGATATGGACATCTTTTCTGGAGGAGGGAGTAGTGCTGTGGATTCCATGTCTCCAAGTTACTGAGGCAGGAGTAAAGCGTCCTGTCTCCAGTATTTCCCTGTTGGTGAGCTGTAGGCAGTTGCTAGTTAAATATAACTACCTTTATATCATCCTTTCTGTCATGAGCTGTCTGCAGCTACCTAACGGGAGGGTGTAGAGGAGGTGGATGGAGCCAAACTCTTCTCAGAGGAACACAGTGATAGGATGAGAGGCAACAGGCACAATTACTGGACTATGATAAATCCCAAGTAGGCATAAGGAAAAAATTCTTCATCATAAGAATGGTCAGACACTGAAACAAGTTGTCCAGAGAGGTCATGGTATTTCCATTACTGAAGACATGAAGAAACCTTCTGGACAAACCCCTGGCAGCGTGATCTAACTGCACATGCTTTGAGGCAGAAGGGCTTGGACTAGCTGATCTCCCGAGGTCCCTTCAGCCTCTGTGACGATTCTTTGTTCCTGCTGGGTCTGTTAGCTGTTTGGATACCCAGTCCAAGGTACTTCACACCTGTGCACTGCATAGGAGACCGGAGCAGTCCATGGCACTGGCCTTTTGTGTTGTGTTTCAGGGTGAAAATTCAGCAGCATTAAGCTTCTGGGCACCTAAATTTAATTATTCATTGAACCTGATCTGGAACTGTTACTTGATCTGTAACTTGCAGAATGAACTTTGCCTTTGCGTGCTGGTAGAGGAGCAGAATTGTCAGGCTCAGTGCTGACTGAAAGGACTGCATCTCCTTCCCGTGGTAGCTCCTGGAGTTCTGCTTCCACATACTAAAGCTGAATTTCTTTCTCTGTGCTGTTGGGTGAGTTGTTTGTGGGGGTTTTTTTTATTTATTATTATTTTTCTTTTTTTTTCTTGCTTTTTCTACTAGTAATTTCTTCTTTACTGCCAGTTATAGGCGGAGTATGGAGAAATAGCCTCCTTGTGAGCATTAATTGCAGAAGAACTTGAGACAACAAGTTGCTGGAGACCTTGTGATTTAAGAGGAGCTGCTTCAACTAGAGATTCACTGACCTCTTGGTTTTGTCTCTGTTCTGCAGTACGCCACCTGGTAGTAATGTTCCTGCAGCTGGTTTAGGCTGTAGTGTCAAAACAGACACTGAACCAATCCAACTTCTAAAAGTCTCCTGCCCAGATTCCTGTGGTGTGAAGCTACAGCCTTACTTGAGCTTTTCCATAATATTGCATAATGAGTTGTGCATTTATTTCTACTTAAAAATAAACTAGCTTCATTTTCTTGCTCTTGGGATCTGGCAATCTTGTGAAACTTTCGTGAGGAATAACTACCTGGTAGGACCCACACACCTGAATTAATCTAAATTCTCCAGCCAGCTACTTCAGTATTAATGTGGAACAGTGCCTGCAACATAACCATGCTTTTAAACGGGTACAAAGTGTAAGTCAAAGGTGGCGGGAAATCTTTCTGAAGTTCAAGAGGAAATACCATCAGCAGTGGACACAATTACTAAGAGTACCACTCATATTTTTCTCAGTCATTATGGACATCTCTTTAGAAGCAGACTGTAACAACTTCTGTGGCATTCTTGCATATTGACAATACTGAGCTGACAAAGACCAAAAGAAACGTGGAAATAGAAGAGTGAAAGGAATCGGTATTGATAACATCTTGGAGGAGAGGCTGAGGAATAAGGAAGAAAAATGTATTTGTGGTAATCCTCCAAGCATACTGCAAGTTTGTGCAGATCTGGTGTAGGGTCAGACCTATATCATCCTTGGTTAAAAAAAGGGGTTTGCTGTAATGAATTGAGATTTAAGGAAGTGGAATTTGCATATTCTTAACTGCTTTCGAGCGAGGTTTGAAATTGTGATTCAAGAAGTAGGACTATGTTTTACCTTTCAAAGTCCATTGCCCTTTCCAGCTTATTGATACATCTTTTCTCTTCTGGGGATTAATATACTATTCCGTCTTCTATAACTCACTCACGAGGCACCTCTAAAATTTAACTTTGTGCCTTTTCAGTTCTAATGCTTTATTGGATTTTTCTTTACGTGCTTATAATCCACTTACCCAAGCCTTGGGAGCCCTCCTGTGCATCTCTGGTGCAGATTCTTGTAGTCCCCCCTTTCTCTCCAATTCTTCTAGCGATGGGTTCACTGTCTTATTCTGCTCCAGTTTTGAAACCACATCCTGCTAAAGGAGTAATCTCCTGGTTTAGTGATACAGGGCTTTTCCCCTTCCTTCTTTCAGATCTCTCCTTAATATGTGTTCTGTGAGTCATGCAAACACACATGACTCAAATAGTCTTCCTGCCGCAAGATTACAGTTTGGAAAATGTGTGCACTCGGATCATATGAAAACACAGCCATAATTTGATTTCTAAACTGTGCTTTCCAAATATATTCTAGGGGCCCTTTTAAGCATGTGTACACAGCCTTGAATTTTCATTATAGATATTTTATAACCCAGATGAATGCCATCTCCGTAGACTTTCCTATATGTGACTTCCCTGTACGATTCCTTGAGTTTTAAAGACAATTTTTTTTTTTTTTTTTAAGGATTTTGCGCCTTGCAGAGCACCAGCCACATCGTTCGTGGTTAGCAAATACAAATTAACATTTATTGTTTTAATTTTATTTTTCCAGTCTATTTCACCACATAATTGCTGATTGTGTAATTATATCTGCTAGCTTTGCATGCACTTATTTGTATTCTGGTTGGGAGAAAGTTAACTAACTGAACTTTAGAAGAGGTCATTTTCTGTGGACAGTGTTACTGTTTCTTTTGGCTACTTTCTTTGCTTGGAACTGTGTAAGGTACAGTATTTTTGACTTAAACTATAAGCACTACAATGTACAAAAATGATCTTTAAAAAACAGGGATGCAATAACCTTGTTCTTTTTGAGAAGGAATTGGGGTTTGTATCAGTTTTTAAAGTACACACCAAGAAATACTGAGTGAACCATAAGGACTTGGAGAGTTACTAACACGGTAAAGAAAGCTGAAAGATGTTCATTAAAGCAGCCTTGGTTATGTCTGTAAAAGAAAGGGTATAATTAGATGTCCGGCGAGGTCAGATGGCACTGTCATTGAATAGCTTTGAAAGTCATCAGTTTTCTTCTCGGAAACTGGTTTGCAGCAGCGTTTACTGTGTCTTTGGACGTGGTGGTTTTAGTTTTCATGTCTCCACTGGCAGAGGGAAGGCAGCGGTAAAACTCAGTTTCTGGAATTCAAGTGGTCCACATTGGTTGAGTACATCCTTCCAAGGTGCTGCAGGATCTCCTCACTGTAGGCTTCTGAAAGAGAGAGAGCTTCTGTCTGTCTCATTCATATTAGATCTTAGAAGTAATTTAAATTACTTTATTAAGGTCAATATTTTATTATTTTACACTGAGAGTGCCATTAGGCTGCATTGCATCTTCAGAAACAAAGGCAGGGTCCTTTGCAATTTTTAAAGGAGATCTGTGCCGTAATGAGTGTGTATTTTATTTTTCTGAATTCCTAATAGTCAGTGTGAGCACTTTGTTTTCCCCTTGCAAAGGGAGGAGAAGGAAGGTGGTGGCCTCTCTGGGAATACTATTTGTTGTCTCTTGTGTTAAATTTTTAAAGTATTTTAAAGAATGCTCTGCTTTTTGTTGTGTTAATTTCCTTAAATCTTTCTCTACATTATTCTCTGTGGTTGTAAAAGCAAATCTGTATTTGGGTTTTCTATATTTAATATGCAAGGCTTCTGCACAGGAGTCGAATCTGTACATGAAACTTTCATTGACAGCTTGGTATGAAAGGAGAGTCTTCAGAGCGTGTATAGCAAATTCTCTGCCGTGTGAGGGAGGGCCCGTGTTGCAGTCTTTCTTTACCCTCTTCAGACTCCTCTGCATAGGCAGAACCACGTCTTGTGGAATAAAGGTTGGACTTGCATGGTTGCTTCTCCGGACAGCTGACCAGCCAGGCTTCTTCCTCTGACATGTCAATTGATACAGTAGTAATTTCCAATTCTTTTCATTTTGAGGAAGTAAAGCCAATGGTATTTCATCTTCAGAGACCAACAGAAAAGGAATTCTTTAGTTTATGCTTCCTTAAAGCTTTTGCTTCAAACCACTCTTGAGAGTCTGTAAAAGCTCCACAGATAAAAATACTACCTACATCTCAGGTATTGACCAGCATCCCTCCATAGAGCCACAAGAGAAATGATACGCTCTTTTCTTAGTTAACTCCTATATTCTTTCAGAAAAAGCTTTGTGGATGCTGCTGAATAACTTGCTTTTTCTTGAAGGGATACAGAAAATCATGATGCCTTGATTTCATCCTGACACAGCAAATATGATTGTATGGTTTTGTCTGGGGCATTGGTTCAAGACAGTCTTGAAAGAATGAGTGTCTATTACTTAATCACCAGGAACGCTTAATAGTTTTGTCACAAGTGTTTTTCTTTTTGGAGGCTGTAAGTGTCTTTGCTGTCTTGCCACACTAGATACAGAATAGATGCCTTGATGAATTACCCGATGGGATTCTGCTGCAGAAATTGATGCTTGCTAAATCAAAATCAAAGCCTTTTTTTTGGTCTTCTTTGGTCATTACAGTAAAGCTACTGGTTTTTAAATACGTCTGCTTACAAGTCTGGGATATGCACACATTGTTGCATGCAATTGCTAGGTTTTAGAGGGATTTTTGCCACAAAATGATATGATGATGCAGATGTTCTGATACTGTTCTTTAGAACAGTTGATTGCAGATCTGATGGTGAAAGATGATCAGCAGCTAGTATATATCATCATCTTCTGATCCAAACAGGTTCCTTTGGGAGTCAGCTGTACCGTTTCAGTATGTTGTAATTAAATTGAGTGCTGTTTAGGTGTCAGAAATTACTTTATAATGCAGGATAATGGACTTAAATAGACTTATTTGCACAATGCAAATCATAATCTAGCAAATTACCCTTAAAGGCTATATATTAAGAAACAAAACAAGCCCCCCAATATTCAGTAGGAAGAGAAAAAGGAAAAAAATGGGTCTGATTTCTGACTCAGTCCCCAAGACATCCTTGCATTAGAGTCTATCTAGACTTAATAGATGCTAGAATAATGCCTGTTATTTGTGAATAACAGCCATAACGTGTTTGTTTATTTTAGTTAGGATTGGATGGGGGGGGGAGGATCCCTGTGAACCAGACCTTTAATACTTGGAAAAATCCTTCTTACACATGCAACAGATAAGTTGCATAACTAGCTCTTGTGAGGTTTTGAGCAATGTTAATTCCCAGAAATGTTCGTGTGAGTTGTGAATGCTCAGTGTCTTGCAGAATTAGACTGTGTTTATGAGAAGGCTAATGTTAGTAGGAAAAGAATAGATTTACATGCATAGTGAGAGCTGTTTGTAAATCAGCAGGTGGTTTCTAAAATACAAGAAATTAGTAAAATGTTTACTGATGTGATTTCTTCTGAAAAACAAATGTGTTTAAAAACACTTGAACGTTAAAGCTTCAAATGCAAAAAGCTCAGATATCTCTTACTTGTGGTTTGAATGTGCAGAATCTTCATTTTCAGTCTTGAGGACCTAATTTTATCCTTTGGAGGCCCAGTAGGAGGAAAAAACAGGAGAATAAATTTTCTTGCAAACTATATATTTCAACAGGAGGCATATTTCTATGCATAGATTAGGTGATACCAGAACATCTATGTTTTAGTTTTGTATATATATGCACATACTTTCATGCGGAATACTAGGTTGCATTTCCCTTCAGTCATATAAAACCTGCCTGATACTGAATTCATTAATGATTCAAAGCAGTATTAAAATACTACACTACTTTAGACTCATACATACAGGTCCAAACAATTCTCTAATCAAAGAATGTCATATCTATAATTAAAAAAAAAATCAAAGTCCTGTAAACTAATTTACCTGTGTGCCATTTTCATACTCAGATTTAAAATTAAACCCTGCCTCCTACCCTATACATGGTTGTTAAAGTGTGCATGTCTTCTCTGAAGAAAAAACCAAAACAAAACAGAATTCAGTTTGAAGATCTTTAATCCAGTTTCGTCTGTTTTATTTGGTTACACAGAAAATCTTACCCTTCACCACTGCCCCCCAATTCTTCATTTGTCAATACTACTGAGGGGGAAATTTGTGCCATGCTACTTATACATAATTTAAAACAATTGTGCTAGCTTTAAACCCGAAGTCTTTCTTCATCTATCATTTATCTCATGATGTTATCTTTTGTACTCGGTACCCTTCAGTAAGCACAGCCTGACACGTCTTGTGGCCTTTACCTTCTGCGATAAAAAAGATTGAAAAGATGCTTGGCACCACCTGGTGAAGATGAGGCAACCCTGGAGAACTGTGCTGCAGGAGCAGGTGACTGATGCTAAGAAATGTGCCAGTCTAGGGACACAGCTGAAGGGATGTAGTAGGGAAGGGGGAGGGGAGAGGGAGAAAAAAAAGAGCAGGAACATTAATACATCTTCCTGAGGTTTGATGGGACATATACTGCCTACTGTTCCATCTGGTGCTTATGATAGCATGGCATATTAGCATGCTGCAAGTTCATAATGTATTCAGGGCGAGAAAACACCACTTGCATACCAATTGAGGCGTCCTCTTTCTCGGAGCTGCCTTTGAATTTCAATGATGTTTATGCCTCCTAAGCCATGACTGAACTGAGTATTTCCGCTCACGGAGGAATAACAGCAGCGAGGGACTCTGGCTCGTGTGGGTTTTCTTTCCCCTCTCTTTTTATTTTTCTCCTTTTTTTTTAGTTCTTTTCTTCTTGCTCTCTCCTCCCAATTGATTTTCTTCAGGGAAGCTTAAAGACAGGTTGAGGTTTTGGACGAGCTAATTACATAGCTTCTGTTAATATTACATTAACTTCTTTTTAAGGTTGTAGTCTATTGTCTTTTTGCTTATCTCAAAATGCTTAAATGCACTTTTTATGACCTTTTGATGAAATTACTCTAAAAGCAGTGTCATGAAGCGTTTAAAAAATAGCACATTGCAATTCCGCTTTATATTCAGATTTCCTGTATTGCTACATTAAAGAACAAACAATACCCTGAATTCCACATTTCATGGTAAATTATTTGGGCCCAGCCTCTTCCAAGACTTGATTTTAATTTCAAGTGTGCTACCATAATAGGATAAGTATCTGAAGTTGAGCAGGTATGTAAGTCTTTGTAGGAGTGAGGTCTTTTTATCGATCTCTTGCAGGAAATGTACTGATATGTTCGTTTTATTTCTCCCTACCCTGTCCTCTTTGAAACTCTGCAGAGATTGACACTTGACTGGAGACAATCTCAAAACTGCACCATAGAAGCTCTCAACTGCACGTTTTGTTTCTGAACTTGCCAAAGATTGTGAGCCTTTTACGGCTCAGTGCTGTGAATCGCTCTGCAGCCCTCCTTCCAGTAGGTTTTGAAAGTGTGAAGTTTACATACAGGGTAGGGTATTTGATGTGGGATTTTCAAGCATGTGGAGTAATACATGAGTACGAGTCACATTTGCCTTTGTTGGTGACTGTGCTTCTAAACTGCTTCATGTGTTTCGAAAGTCCTACCCCGAAAAAGGAGACAAAGCTTCCTGCTTGGAGACGGAAGAATATTAAAACAGTTTCTCCAGTACAGACCCGCTTAATGAATGCGTTTGGTATCTAGTCCTCTACCTGCACAGCTGGACTCTTGCTCCTGCTCAGAACCGACTGTGGTTTGAGGCTTTAGCTTAATCTTTAATGCATATGACTGTCATGTTAATATAACTTTAATAAAAATGTACTAGGTAACACTTTGAACTCCTTCACTCTAATTTAGTATTAATCCACTTGATTACTAGAAAAGAAAAGATCTTGCTGTAGTTCTGATCCTTTCTTTCAAATACATCCAGCCGTGACTTTTATAAATACATATTTTCAGACAGTCATTTAGCTACTCTTGCATAGATAAGAAGTGAAAAATGCATTAGTCATCTTGACAAAGAATAAATTGACTTCTTTTGGTTCACTATCTGAATATCTGTTGTCTGATGGCTTAAGAACATTCCTTGTTTATTGATAGTGCATTTAGACCCAGATATTACTGTCTTGGATTAAATGCTAATTTTTTTTTTTTTTTTT
>VYXH01012480.1:402398-423420 GCA_013397275.1 Burhinus bistriatus | reverse complement strand
TTGCCCCAGATATTACTGTTTTGGTTTAAATTTTTATTTTTTTTTTTTTTTTTTTTTTTTTTCTTAATACATTCAGGAAGGCTAATGTTACTGAATAGGAATGTGGAGGAGGTAGTGTGGGTAATTCAAGCAAGTTTAGTCAGCACTTACAAGATTCTTGAAATGTTTCTTGATGTCCTACAGAACTGTTAACATCTGCACGGCTTGTGAGAAGAACCACATTTATTACAGCTGTATGCTAGCTAGAATGCAAAAGAAAAGGGGGGGGATCATAGTTAAGAATGAAGCAGCTGGCTTTCAGTACAGAGATTTATCATTTTACTCTCATTACAAACCGACAGTAAACTCTACTTGGACTTTTTTGCATCAGCTTCTTTGAGATGCAAGTTCAAGGCTTGGGAGTTTAGCTATCAGTAAATACAGTCCAACAAAATACACACAGTTTAAAAGAAAACAAAGCTTTTAGATAAATAATGACAAGTGAAGTTCAGCATTTTGAGGAGTTATTCCAGTATGACATAACGTGATGCACAGCATGTGTTCAAAGTCTACATTTGAGGTGGTTAAAAAAAAAAAAAAGAGAAAGATAGATTGTTTTAAACAGTAAGAAAAAGAAACAGAAGTAGTAGGAGAGTAATAAATGAGAACACTGCTAGCTCCCTGCAGAACCAAGGAGGTCATACAGTTTCTTGTCCCCATTCTTGTCAGGGTTTGGGGTCGTTGGAGGAAAGGAGGGTATGTCGAGAGACTCCTGAGATCCCAGGCCTGACTGAATGGTGTAATAGTACCTCAGTGTGTCTGTTTCACCTCTTCTTTTCTCTCTTTTTGTGCTAGCAGAGAAAGCGAGGGAAGAACAATCAGTATCAGAATCCCATTTTCTGTTTCACTCCTTCCTGTAAAATCACATACACGTTTCCAGAATCGGGGTTCTTTTTTTGTCCAACTTTTGTTTCCCCTTCACCCATTTCTTTCTCAGGCACTGAAACAGATTTAAACCGAAGCTATGCCAATGTTGTAGCTATTTGTATGTTGTCACAATATTTGTTCGTTTCAGTTAAGATCAAAGATTGTTATAGTTTTGTTTTCTTATTTATCTATTTGATATGAATGAAAGCTGGTATTTCTTTTGTTTCCTCTGGTTAATGTAGCTTGGTATGCTTGCTCTTACCTTTTTTCCCAGCGCGTTTTAAGTGAACCGATTCTGGTTTGCTCAGTTAACTTCTTTACAATGTGCCCAAGCCATTCACAGTGGGAGTGCCAGGATCTGTTTCTGCATCTCCTACTGTTTCTCCTACCTCAGCAACTGAAGGAACTGCACATCTACGCTCCTGTCCTTTATTCCTCTCCTTAAATGGTGGTTCTGAATAATTTTCTAATATTTTCTAATACAAAACCTACTGCGTGTTCACTTACAGCAAAAGCACAAACAGCTACCCATTAAAAAACAGGGCCAATAAGGACTGTTGTGATGAAGAGCATCCTCTTGTTGCAAGAACTCTTTAAAAGAGTTGGTTGAGGTATCTTTATCTACTCACATGTTTCTGCTGTTCATACTGTGATGTATAGCAGATGTCCACTTTGATAACCTACTATGCTTTTTATCCCTTCTATCTAACCGTAGACTTTTTGTTGTTACACTCATCATTTTATTTTATCATGTGGCATTGTAAGAGCTGTAACATACAATTACTGCCTCTTCTTCTTTCCATTCTCCTGACACCAGAGCACAGACAAAAGCAAATTTTTTAACATTTCAGTTATGAAAATGATGGCATTTGATTCATCAGTGTTCACCACCTCATAACTTCTGAAGCAATGGTTTTAGTTTCTGAAAGTTTATTTCCACTTAGTCTTGTGGAAACATGTTTTATCTTAATTCTGTGCAGATTGTTGGCATTGAACAGAATTATGTGCAAAACCGAATAGCTCTGTAAGTCAGCACTCATAATCACCTTTGGAAATGACCTGTTAAGTTTCTAATAGGTCATTTGTATGCACAGTTACTGAAGCTACTTGCTCTGTTGCAATAATTATGAAAAAGATAATGGATAGGAACTCATTTGGGGACCATTATTCTTGTTAACTGTTTAGCATTTCGTCCAGGTACTCCTGTTTTCCCTTTTTTAAAATTTTCCTGTTATAATTCCACAATTTGCCTTGGATAGTTGTTGCAGTTCAGCAGTTCTTTATTTCTTCATATCCCAAGCAATTTAAAGCCTACCAGACAACTACTGATGTGTTTTACATCTTCTATTCCAAGTGAAGACCATAAAGAAACACATCCTCACAGGAGAGCCCAGTGCAGTCACTGTCTCTCTATGCTTTAGAATTGTCTCTGCCATTGGGATTTAGCTTTCTTAATATGTATGTGGTGACAGAAGGATGTTTATAAAGATCTGTGTGATCCACTCTAGTATTTTTTTCTTTTATTTTTGCCCTGCTTGCCATTTGATCTCTTTGGCTGATTATAGGTATGAAGAAAAACTCGGGTTTTGTTTGGTTCTCTGCATTTTGGTGCAAAAAATAAATGGTGATAAATTTTGGTAGGGTATTTTCAAATCCACGTATCATCACATGGCTTGGCTATAGTTGTGTGAGCGCAATCTGGGTTCCTAGGACCGGATTTAGGGTGCAATTGTTGGCATGCTGCTGTCTGGTGTGCTGGCTGCTGCAATTTCACTTTTTGAGTATTTCATACAGAAAGCCATCTCTAAAACAGGATTTGCGGTGGAGGTGTAAGTTGAGGGTGGTGGTGGGGGGGGGAATACCTGACTTGTTTGGCTGGGGTAGATAGGTTACAATAGGAGGCACTGAAAATGGTCTTCTGTTGCAGCCAGTACTATCCAGTTATTCTTTTGAGGAAGAAATGTTTATTGCCAAAACTTTGAGACAAATACTTAATGTTCTGTTTCGTACTGTAGAAACAGAATAGTACATACCGATGTATATATACACACTGTCATAAGCTTTCCTTCTCATATCGCACAGCTAAGGTTAACTTTTGATACTGGAAAAAACTTTTCCTTAAAGCATCTTCCTTTAACTTTCTGAGTACTGTGCCATTTATTTTGAATTTTCTGCATGGAAAGGGAGTTTTTCCCTGTGCGGCTGCACAATATCGGCTCCCTCTGGTGGTCAGCCGTCACCTGGGAAAATTTCCAGCGACTGTTTGCCAAGGCATGCTCCCAGCCGGGGATGTTTCTCGCCACGTACCGTTTTATCTGGCACTTAGGTCGCGCCTGCAAATGCTGAAGGTGCATCCTGGGGCCGTTGCCACCCTCTGGGAAGGGGCTGTCCCTCTCAGCCACCCTCTGGCCCGCTGCAGAGTTTCTTTCCTCCTGTTGAATATTCTTCCTTTTCTCATAAAAATGGCTCTTCTTCTGGTTAATCCGCTTCTCAATGAAGCAAAATGTATATATCCAAGTAGACCCAAAGCCAAATGTAGGGTGTTTCCATAGCATGGAGAGAGTTAAATCTGCTGTTCATAAGATTCTTTTCATGTACATGAGATTCTTTTCATGTACAAGAAAACGTAGTGTATTACCAAGGGTTAAGTGCATCCATGTTGAACATCCAGAGTTCAAACGCATCAGACTTCTTTACTTTGTCAATATTTCTCTTCCACTTGTATCATTGAGTAGTTTCTCACTGGTATCTTGACTTCTCACCTTGCAGTTTCCCCTCCCATTTAACACTGGCTTCAGTGTAGTTGAAGACTATTTCTTTCTTACAATTTTCTACAGCAGAAGGGAAGAAAATAATAAAAATCACAACAAGTATTTTTATATACAAAATCAAATAAGTAAAACTTGGTTAAATACGTGCATGAGTGTGCACGCACATACATGCACATGCGCACGTATATGCACATAAATAGAACTAGGCCATGGAAGCCGTAGTGATCCACATAGGTCAATATTAAATTGCCATGTTGGAATAGCTGGTTTAGCTCGCTTGATGACAATGAAGTTCTATAAAAATAAAAACCTTTGGTTTTATGTATTTGTTGGGTGGAAAAAAAGAATACATTTAATTTGAATTTGCTGGGCATGAAATGAAGCATGTTTTGTACAACTGTCAAGCATGGCAATGCTATGATACTTAAAACTGTTCTAATATTTTGCTTATATTTTCTGTGGTTTCTATAATAATTCTATTTTTTTTTCTATTCAGGCTTCAGCTCTATGGGGGCTTTTTGTTGATGTTGTTTGTTTTTTGTCTGACATTTAAAATTCAAAACAAGGGAAGCTACTTTAAAAGAAGAAAGTTTTAACTGTTATTGTGCAGGACTAAGACTGCTATGATGCTTTAAGGTCTAGAAACGTTGCATGTAATTGTATGCCCTGTGAGTGGTCTCATTAGTTTACCTACAACTTTTTTCAGTATCTGTAGTTAAGCACATATTTCTGGGGCTGGGGACTGACAGGCTAACCCAGCACCTCTCTTCCTGGGTGAGCTAGCCTGATTTCTGTGTCAGTGTGAATTTGTGTGAATTCACTGGCTCCAGAAGAGGTTTTAATCTGGTTTTGCATTTGTTAGTCTGGTTTTACATGACATACACAAGTTTCTTCCTTTCCTCTTCCTTTACATGGTTATATCATTTCATGTTAACATTAAATGTTAATATGCATACTTAAAGTATGCATGTGATATATTAGACCGCACAATTGATTTGAAATATGCTTTTGTTTTCTCTGATGGTAACATTTGTTTTGCTTGTGAGCTTATTTGTCAATAAGTAATATTACCTCATCTGTGAAAGTATTTGAGATGGAGGGTCTTAATTTCATGTGAAGTTTCTGAGAATCTCTTTTCCCCCTCCCACCTCCCCACTGCCGCTTTCAGGTGTGATCCAGTGCCCAAAATAAAAGACATTTGGTGTGACATGCAGCATCAAGGAGGAGCTGACTTGTAACTAATAATGAGTATTTTCTCACACTCTGTCTAGACAGTCAGTCATGTAAACACAAGATGTCTTTAATGGCATCATCTGATGATGTGAAATGATAGTCTGTATTTCGACAAATGCCAGAGTACTGATTAGGGTAATAAATTGCGCTACTTGAAGGTTGTCAGTGTATAATACCGAGATATAGGAAAAGCCGATAGTTTCACATTTCTGTTGCTGGTAGTGTCAGTAAGTAACAGTGGCAGCACCTGAGTGAGGATTTGTGGGGAAATATGTTTCAGTACATATTTTTCGTTGGTGGATTAATACCTGTCTTGGCTGGCTGAATGGAAACCAAGGAATTAGTATGCCTGGCGGCTGAGGAGCACGGATTCGCCTGTACACCATCCACACTGCTAGAGCACTCTGAATGCCTCTGGCTCTCACGAGGTGTAAAGGACCTAGATCTATACAGGAATATTTATACCATCTGGCTTACCAGCCTTTGGAATTACATTAGAGGCTCTAACTCTTCTTTTCCCTGATTATATGGGAAGTCTAGTCTGCTAATTTAGCCGTCTGCATTAGATGGGAGGAATTAGCAGCCTTCCTTGGACAGGAGTGGTACTTGCTGTTGGGAGGGACTTCGGCCACCCATGCTTTCTGTCTTATAGGTAAGGTCTCGCTCCCCAGGCTTACGGATTTGGCCTAACTGAACAAACTTTTCATCATTTGAAATACCACAGGGAGGAACATGATTCTTGAATGGGTAAAACTGTGCAATCTGGTAGAGCGGGGATTTGGGAGCTTGATCCACGAGGTGAGGAACAGTCTGGGCCAGACTGGCCACCACCACTCCACACCTTAGAGGATCTTGACTTGTCCGTGACAAATTCCGCAGTTTAAAAACAAGCAAAGCCAAATGTACATCCATTACCTTCTCAGTAGTCCCTATGTCATCTTTTCGGATGTATAACCATGGAAAATATCACCTCCTACACCCATGTTTGATTCTTTTTGAGACTAAAGGACTTCTGGCATGTTTTGTAAATATAAGCGATGCCTTTTAAACGTACAGCCATAATAACTTTTTTTTGCTGGCAGAGTAATTTAATACCTAAAGTTGCCCTGAATCTAAATAAGTTATTTTAGGTTATTTTATCTAGTCTGTATTGCAGACTTCGGTTCTAATTAAATCTAATGTAATACTGGTATCAGTACTTTCTTAGCACTTTTCTAAAATGGGTACAGCTATGCTTTACACTTCACATAAGCGCATTAAAAATAAAGGAGTTCATATTTATTTTGCTTCAGACTTTTAGCTGTGTGTGTAACAAACTATTTACTGATAATTTAGGACCGTACAAACTTTGGATTGAAAACATAAATATGCTTCTGGAGAGCCAGTTATGAAATTTTAATTGGCGTCGGGAGAGAAAATGTTCTTACTTCTGGTGGGAAGGATGTGTGCTATGTGTGGTTGAGTA
Organism: Burhinus bistriatus; assembly: GCA_013397275.1. Lineage (NCBI taxonomy): Eukaryota > Metazoa > Chordata > Aves > Charadriiformes > Burhinidae > Burhinus > Burhinus bistriatus. The sequence continues at coordinate 417,045 of VYXH01012480.1, read as the reverse complement.
CGTAAGAGCATACACACAATAGCAACTTGATGCTGATGGCATTTGAGTTTCTTGGATATCAGTCTAACTTCATCTGTAGTTTGTCAAGTAACAGGCAATCCTGACAAGGGTAGGTCTTTCAGAGAAGATAGTACAAAAAGGAAACAAATTACTAGTCGGGGAGCCTTTGGGAAGCCGCATCAAAAAACACCCCACTGGTTTCCTCTTTAAGTATAGGAGAAGTGAAGGGAATGGTTGCTAATGTGGAGGGATTGTCACCTCTGTAGCTTGTAGGGGAGGCCAGGGAGTAGGCTTGGCCACTGATTGTTCTTCAGTTCTTCATGCTGGAGTCTGTGGGCACCTCTTCTGCATTTCACTTGGGCCTCCAGTGAGCTGGTTTTGGAATAGCAGTATTAGTTCCTGTGACGTGAAAGAAAACCACGCAAAACACACAGTTCTTAGTTTGGTGACTTGTCAAAAAAATAAAGTAGAAAAGATCCAGGAAACAATGTAAACAGGGAAGTAGTATTTAGATAATGATTGTGTGTCTGTTTGCTTATTGACTGCACTAGTTATGCATACATAGAGGCATTTTCATTATACTTGGTGGGATATTTAGAATAAATCCACATTGTCTTCGCCTTGGTTACAGTCCAGCTGGTATGTATTCAGCCATGACAAGGGAACTTCTAGACTTTATTTTCTGGAGTATTACGGAAACTTAGGGCAGCTGCCACAATTTGGCCCTTATTTTGCTTGTCTGTTTTTGCTAAAGTATTTCATAAACTGTTATGGTGGTAGTAGATCTAGATCTAGAATGTATTCTTCTTCCCTGCATTGCTTTGTATGTTCAAGCAATTTTACATGGTAAAATTTGCAAAGCCAGGAAGGGGGAAGGAGAAAAGAGGTGGTTAAAAAAAGAAGGTGCAGTTGTGACAGGAGTCGTTTTTTAATTATTAAATAACTGAAAGTGAATTTATGATAGTTTTGAAACTGTCAAAACATGTCACATTGTTAAATGAGAGGAAAAAGATTACTTTTCTAGGTTTTTTTCCTCTTTTTAAATGAAATTATATGGTAAGACAAGTTTATTTCCTTCAGGAGAAAATAATATGTCCAAGCAAAGCCAAGCCATAACATTTTTGTTTCAACTCTGAGATTAAACTCATGTGTTGCTTATTTTATAATATGTGTAACTATCTGACCTTCAGCTGCTAAGCCATGAGTGTGGGACATGTTTTTTTGCCAGTCAGCACCTCTCACCCTAAAGAACTGGAATGAGAGTGCTTCTGCTTTTTCAGTTGGTTGTCATGATGGTAGGACCAGTCAAGGTACCATTATGGATGAAGAACGTGACTCAAAGCATTGTCTGTCATTCAGCTAGTTCACATGATCCACAAGCTGTTCCTACCAAAACCGGGAAACTAGCACAAAAATCCCTTTCAGCTTTTGGGAGAGACAAAGTAGAGATTGCATTATTCTCAAGACTTTTTTTAGCACATCTGAAGAAAGCTCTGATAACTTAGCCCAAGATAACTTCAGTGAACTCCCAGGATGCAGAATTTCTTCTAGCTCCTGCATATTAAATGAGAAGAAGTGGGTAAACTGAGCATGCTTTCATCTATTCTCAAGAATGGCTGGTGATATGAAACATTCAACTATCCGAGCAGAGGAGAACCGAGATAAGACTGCAGCAAAGTTGTGATATTGCTCTTGCAAAAGGGTCATCTTCAGTATGTGAGCTTCATACTGACGTGCTAAAAAGGCAATGAAACGTTATGTCGTCTTGAAAACTTTGCTGTGCACATCCATCATTCGCCCTGCATGCATTCTCATTCCTGGTGGATAAAGCTTGCAGGGGTAATGTTTTGTGACAAAAGATGGAGTCTGAGTGTCTGAGCTGCTTTCTGATACTGCTCTTCAAATCATCTAGGGGAGTAAAAGTTCTCTGCTGAGGAACTGGAAACCGAGTGATGTTTTCTTTCTAGGCCGATAATGTGACTGCATCTGGTGCTGACAGAAAGTTGTGTCTGTATTATGCCTATTTGAGATCAGTTGTTCATAGCAGAAAACCATCCATTGTGTTTAGGTCCTTGTTTATTCATTAAGCAAAAGTCAAAAGGGCCAGGAGATGAATGGAATGAAGACGACCGGTCTCAAACAAGTCTGAGGAATGCTTGGCTGGGAGAGGGTCTGCAACAGTGTTGTCCAAATGTCGAGTTTTATGGCTGCATCATAGGACTTCCACTTTTCCCAGGTGTGCAGTGCATAGGGTGGGCAGGCTTTACCATATATATCAGGCTTATACCGGCCATTTTTTAACAAGTCCCTAGCAACCAAGGCAAATGCCTTGTAATATTGTCCTGCTCTGAGTAGTAGCAGGTCTGAGAGTCAGGAGTTGTGGGCCTTCACAAACGCTGCCTTGTAACGTTGCTGCATGGCTTGGCCAAATCTGAAGGAGGGAAGGTTCTTTACTGACTGTAGCATGATAGCATTATGGATGGAAGAGCTATGTAATTTGTCCTCTTAGGTGGACTTTTGGGTTTCTGTCTCCCAGTTCGTCACTCCTGTGACTCACAACCTGTAGTTACCTGCTTGCAAATTCTATGCTATCCCTCTCAAAATAATCAAAATTAGTCCAATGCCATCTAGGTAGCCATCATCAGTATTACATCCTACAGATTTAGGTCTCGATTCATACAATTTGGGTGGCGAGGGCGGGTTCTAATCCCGTGTGTGATATGCAGGGTTTGTACTTTCTGTGAGTTTAAAGGAAAAAAGACAATGGGCTATTTTAATTTGGCAGTTTTTATTTTTATTTTTAATGTGTTGGCACAGAAGTAGTAAGTACTGTACAATCAATGTAGAGTGTCTTTTAAGAATCTTTCATGCCTGAATATACATCTGGAACTGTTTGCACTAACTAAAAGTAAAATAAATGCCACAGCGTATTATACCATACTTTTTTTCATTTAAAAAAGGAAATTGAAAACACACCACTCCTAGAAATGCTTGACATTGAATTGGCTATTGAAATGGTATCAGTAAAGTATTTATATATTCCATATTTTGTTCCATACATCAGCTTTCCTTGATGCGTTAGACTTGGAAGGGTGCCATGTGAGCTGAAATGTTGCCATATATGAAAGACCGCCTTGTTTTAAAAATGGACTAAATCTTTTAGGATACAGGAAGTAAATCAGTTTGAATACATGCACATCTCTCTCTGCCCCTGCTCCTGCATATTTTACTTTTCCCTGTTTGTCTTCAGAAGCTGGCTGTGCTTACAGTAAATACCAGTGTTCACCTAACAGCTAAATATAGTGATAAAAACAACTCCTACCATAAAAACTGAATGAATGACAAGAACAGTAGAGTTTCATGAACCAAGAAATCCACAGAAGAAATACCATAATTTAAAGTTGGTTTTACAACATTCTTTAATTTAAAATGGAGAAAATACTTCTGTGGTAAAATCACAGTTCTTCACTCCGTGCTGTAAAAGAGGTTCAAGAATGTATATTTCAAAATGTTTTGGGGTTTTTTTGTTTTGTTTTGTTTTGTTTTTTTAAATAAAAAAATCGAATCCAAAGCAAATGCAATAGATCTCTGCATACTTGAAACATATTTTCTGAGTTTATTCTAAGTCTCTCACTGCACCAGAGGGTTGTGTGTATGGATTAGGACTAGACTATTATTTCACCATCTATCTCCATCCTGAATTGATTGCAGCGAACACTGCAGAATGAATTGCAGATGTCTCCTTTTCCCTCTGGTTTGGAGAACCTCTGATTTCAGCCCCATTTGATCTGAACTGGGCTAAGGAGTGCAAATCTGTCACTGTTCAGAGGGATTTGGTGGAAGAAGTCTTTGCACCTGGAAGAAGTCACTCTGTTTACACAGCCTGCGCTCTGAAATGGGGGATGCTGCCTATATGAAACTTTCTGTTGTGTCCCTGCTAATTCAGGATTATTATTCGAAATACCAGAGTTCAACAGAAGAAAATTAATCAGAACTAGCTTTGCAAATAGGGAGTTTGTTTGACATGACAGCATAAAAATGTTTTTGAATTCAAGAAATCAAGCAATTTTAAGACATGGGTTTCCTTAAAGTTCTTCCAAATTTCAGGCAAAGTTCAGTGTATATGCTCCTGTATTATAAAACTGGAGCAAATATACATGAAGTCTTACACAGGCAGGATTTCACATGTTAAAAAATAGTTTTTCCTCTTGAGGGATTCTTTCTTCCCCTCCCAAACCCTCATCACCTCTGAGTGTACAGATAGCAAAATATCCACACAGAGTTTGTTTGAAAAATGTCTCTACATAAAAGCCCTCATGGAATAACATGCTTTAGGGAAAACTTGGGTCATAAATATGATTTAAATACTGTTTTGCCTTTAGCTTTCATATCATCAGACTATTTTTCAACAATCAGAGTAGAAAGTGTTGTTTAGCGGTGGCTCTGCTTTGTGCTCCATCACCACTCCATTCCCTGAGAGATCTTCCTCTTAAAAACAGCTGCTGAGGTTCTCTGGGGCTGTGGGTGGTGGGACAGAGGTGGGTGCAGAGCTGCTGTGGGCAGGTGCTCCCAGCCACATAGCTCCCCCAGAGGTTGGGGAACCAGCTGTAGAGGCAAGGAACAGGTAAATAGTAGCAGTAAGAGCAGAATGGCTCCTGCAGGAGTTGTGTGAGTAAAGAGGGTGGGAAAGTGGAACATAAAGGCTGCAACGCAGCAGGCTGTTTGTTCTACTGGGCGGTGTGTTGGTGGTGGTGTCTTCCAAGCACATGAAAGAGCTTTGCATGTTGCATTGTACTTCTTCAAAATCCTTCNGATAGTCTTGTACCCTGGTTAGGAGTGTTTCAAGGTGTGTTTGAAAGGAGCTTTATATCTCCTTACAGAAGGCAGGGCTAGGGAACTTGCAGACAACCAGAGATAAATCTGTCTGCCCGTGATCATACAGTAGCAGGGCAGAGTTTAGGGCTTTGCAAGGGGGAGGGAGAGGTTAAGCAAAGGTAGGTGGCCTGTAGAAGCTTTTTTTTTACCCCTAAGAGCTCCAAAGAAAGATAATTAGGAAAATCAAGCCTAGTGTCATTAGATTTATATAAGAAGTGCAGGGATAATTCCAGCGATTTGCAAACGGAGTGGCAGACACTGTTCAAGGGAGTAAAAACCAGTTGGATCGCGGTAGAATGGCAATCTGAAATTGGAGGGCAAAACCAAGGCACTGTTTCCCACGACTGTGTTCAATTTAAGTAACAAAACATTGCCAGCTTTTTGGGAAAGCTTCCCCCCTCCAATCTGAGCGAGTTTCGACCAAACCTGATCTCTGAAATGCAGCAAAGGAGGAGAGCAGGAGCCATGTGGTTGGTTGCAGGCTCGGGATCGCTTTTAGTTATCAACAGCTGAACTGGAGGATACAGGCTGTGCCTGCTCGCTGCGAGCAGCAGACTGTTAGAGGAGTTCGATTTCTCTCACTCCTTCCACCCACCTCCATCTCCTCTGTGCCTGTGTCTGCGCTCCCACATGCTTCAAATCTGTGTACCTGGACTGCCTTCCTTAACAGTTCAATGTGAGTGTTAGCAGAATGAAAACCAGATGGACCAGCAGTTCCCACTGTTATCTCCCCACCAGCTCTGGCAAGCTTCCCTTTCTCTCTCCTTTCTTGGCATGGCAGAAATATTTGCCTTTATTTAGGAGGGCTTGGGCTCACTGCTGTGCCTCTTTCCCTCTGTTGCAACATGAGCTGAAAGCTATTTATTCCCTTGTTGCTGAGGTTGGTTGAGGTGAGTGCAAGATGAATTCAGCTATTAAGGAAGCAATTAACATTTCAAGACGAGTTTTCATAGTTCTTTATATTAAAGGAATAGCTTGTTGAAGATATGGATTTAACTGTTTTAGTATAGTGATACGGAGAGGAAATTTGTAAAGAATATGTTTAAAAACCTGCTTTTGTTTTCCAGCATGTAATAATTTACTGTTGCTTGATTTGCAAATCAAACCTCACCTGTTTGTGTAGCAGCTTAATATTTAAGCTAATCATTTTGGATACTGTTCCCTACACAGCTGAGTTTCACTAACCTTAGATCAACTACAGATCCTGTAAGACTGTATCTGTATTCCCCTCATCCTGTTCTGGGGGTGTTTCACTGCTCATCTTCCCCAAACTTGTCTCTAAATTCTATACGAATAACTCCCCTTCCCTGAGAACTGAAGCATTGTCTTTAGGCGCTTCTGCAAAGGGTGAAGATGGCTTCTATAATTGCAGTACCTGACATACTGCATCTCTGGGACATACTTCCTCAGTTTCCTCAGTTTCAGGCAGCTAAATGTTGGTATCTATTATGTGTTGTTAATCTTTGGCGGGGGATGAGGGTGGTGGTGTTGTGGTTTTTGGGGTGGTTATTTTTTACTTTTTGATAATTAAGTCTTCTGATAATTTAGTGTTTTGAGGCTTGTTTAAACATATCCTTCCTTCGTTAAATGTGTGCATTGCATTTGATTTCTCTTTGTGTCTCTCAGGGCAGATTTCAGATATGATTCTTTGGTTGAAGTTTGTATGTTGTTAGTAAGAACAAGGAAAGCACTTCACAAAGTGGAGTGACAGAATTTATGGAACATGATGGACTTTGCTGTTGTCTTGAATTAAAACCACAGACTTACATGCTTACCCATTAGCAGCGACACTTACTTGCTTTGCGAAATAGTTTAATGGAGCTCAGGAAGACTTGTGTAGGACAGTGTATAAAATAAATAACCCCACCCTCCCCAAGAAGGGATGGAAGAATTTAACTTATGCCCATTAAAAGCTAAACTTGATCTTCCTCATCTTTACTCAAGGTGGCTCACTAAACTCCTGGCCTGAGTAAGGAAGCCTTAATTCCGCTTTCAGTTGGTAAACGTTGTCATGTTTTGCCCATTCTCAATAAATGAAACAACAAGGTTTGGGTGGGTATTTTTAAGTTTTTTGACCTAGAGGTGTCCAAAAAGATTTTGGAAAAAGAAGATACTTCTATAGCTTCTATATCAAATACGTTGCATCCTTAGATCTTAAGTTGCAAGAGAACTGTTAGGTTTTCTGCCTGGTTTTGCCTTTTGTTTGTTTTGTTTTCTTGGGGAGGTATGTTTCTGCTTATCTTGCATGTTTTGAACATTAAAGTTGTTCTTAATGTGTGAAGGTGCAAACTTAGATGCTTTTTTAAAAACAATGGTATGTATGTGTGATGACTGACTTACCATTTTGGCACGTTGTATTTATTTTTCTGGTGAAAGTAAGAATACCAAGAGCAGGGTGGTAAAGTGATCCAGGAGGCGTGCAGTGTTTAACATAAGTATCTCTCCATGATTACAAAGAGAAGCGATGAAGAAGGCAGCAGGTGCTACAAAGAGACATGAAAAGAGCTGGCTTCAACCAATATCCCACCCAATATCTCACCTGTACTAAAGAGCTTCAGGTTTTAGTTCTGGAAGAGCTGTCGTAATGGGATTTATTACCTTCCTGTCTCTTAGTCTGTTTTTTCCTCCTGGCTAACGTGAGAGCCTTGAAGGGAGGTGGAATTATTGCAGCTCCAGGAGTGCTTGGGAGGTAGCATCTGTACATGCTAGAAATGAAAACAAAAGATAATGCAGTACCGCTACAAATGAGGTCTTACCATCTGTGTTACACCTTCTTAAGTAAGGTTTAGATGATGTAATTTGGGAAGAGCACACTGGAGTAGATAATCAGGTGTAATCTTTTGCAGCAGATGCTGAAATGGCTCACTTCCTGTATTAGCTTTTAAATTTTTGTCAGAGAGGGTGTGCCTGGGGAAATAAACCGGTGTGTTCCTGTGGTGTGTGTTGCAGATCGCACTGAGAAGCATTCCACAATGCCAGACTCACCTGTGGATGTGAAGACACAATCCAGGCTGACGCCTCCAACCATGCCACCTCCTCCCACTACCCAAGGAGCTCCAAGAACCAGTTCATTCACGCCCACAACGTGTAATTAGACTTACTTTCTTCCTTTTCTTCCATGTTCTTTCTATTCTGTATGTAAGAAACCAAAATATGTGAAGGGAAGCGTGCATGACATGGCAGGAGCAGCATTTGGTTGTACTGTGATAAAGTAATTAAGCAAAACTAAGATCACAACACATTAATGCAACTTTAAGGTATTAAGTCATTCAGCTCAGAGTTGTGTTGTTAATTCATTGACAGCTTGGCTGCAGTGTTAAAGAACAGCGAGCACTGGTTTCCCGTGTACTTAATGCTCAAATAAGTACTCCTGTGAGAAGTACAGAAAACTTTCCTCTCCTCTTCTATGCCATTCTGTTGTTTCGTTTAAAGGATCCTGTTCCCTTTTGCATAGAGACTTTGGTAGTAATTCTTCAGCGTTTTTTGTTTATGTTTTTAAAGTGGGGGTAATTCATAAAGAAAATACTTATCTTCATCCCACTTATGATTGAATGAAGAATTCTAATTTAAGTGCTATGTAACGTCTAGTTAATCTTGATATAAAACCAAAAATAAAGGCCTTTTATTGTTTTATCTTGAGATTTCTAGGCTGTGACCACTTCTCTAAATCACTTGGGGCTCCATCGCTGTCTCAGTTTATTGGTGTAAACACACAAGAAACTGTACTAGTCTTGATGGAATTACTCTGCATTCATATCAGTGTGACTGAGATTTGAATCTGGCATGTTGTCTGGACTATTCTTTTCACAGCCATGAAATGATCCACATTTCTCTTACCAAGATTTAGCTGTGATTTTTTTGGTCTCTTTTATACTGCCTTGTAATAGTATAAACATGAGAATGTGTTTACATTTCACATTTTAAATAAAACATTTTTAGAACAGTAGAATACATATGCCTAAACAGAATGAAGGCAGCATTTTCTATTTGTCTTTCCTATGTCTGTTTAGTCCCTTTCTGTCTGTTAAGTGCCTTATTTAAAATTCACCTCTATGCAGAAGGCCAGCTGGAGGCCTTTTGTACTACTTATCCCAGGGAACCCTGTCCTGACAATTTATATCGAACTTAAACAGTGAGGAGGGTTTGTGCCAGCTATTCACATAAACTCAAATTTAACCCAGTGACCCTGGTCCTGTAGAGATTTGTCTGTTTTGCTTAACTCCGGCACCTGAATCATCCTAGGAGCTGTTCTGGTCTAAAGTTAAATTGTTTCTAGGTTTTTGCAGGATGGGGCTCTTAAACATCAATCTTTCCTGTGTGATGCACTTTGCACAGTTTGGGGTAATTTTTGACAATCATAAAAGGAATAGGACAATGTTCTTCTTTAATCAGTCTTATAATCCTGAGTGTACTCACAAGATTTCTGAATGTTAGTTTATTTGATTGGGTTCAGCACTTTGAAAGGTGTGTGAACCATAGCTGGATTTTTGGGGCTGCTTATATGAATACTAAAAGTCTAAAGAAGTCTAATTTTAATTGCCTTTTACCCTGTCAGATTTTGGAGTCTGGCCGTAGCACTTCCAGCTTGTACAGTAAACAGTCACTTCTGTTGGAGTGTCTGTTACATTTATTATTACTACAGCGGGAATGCCTACAGGCCAGGAAGATCATACTTGTTTTCTGGTCAAGAGTATGCTCATATTCTTTGGTTTAGATGATTAAAAACTCTTGACGTTCATTAGTTTGAAATTTTAAATGCTAAATTCTGTTTTATTAATAACCTGGTTTTATTTTAGAAATGACATAGATCTTTGCCACTTTGCAACTTCAGACATTATAAAGAAAGAGATATAATCATTAGTATGGGGTGGGCTATTGGGAAAAAAAAAAAAAGATAGAGAAGCTGCATTTGGAGAGTATTTCTATACTTCTTTTGTGGGAGAAATTTTACCTGCCTTTCTCCTTCTCATATGTATCCTAGGTAATGAACTCTGCTGTCCTGTGCTTTCTTGATCATAGCCCCAGGACCCTCTGCCTAGAGCAGCCCCTTAGCAGTGACTGAGGTGTTGGGTGGTGTCAGGCTAGAACAGGACATGTTCTTATTCTTCCCAGTCCTTTTTTACTAAGTTCATGGTATGGTGACTTTTGGCTATGCAAGTTCCTTGCAATCACGATGTATTTGTTTACTCAAATATCTCACTCTCCTGCGGCGCTCAGAGAGCATGGCTTGGAGTAGCACATGGAGCTGAAGTTGCTGAGGCCAGCTTCTTTCCATTCCTGCTTTCTCCACGTCTTATTCTCCGTAGCCCATACAGCCAGAATAGGCAACCAAAAACTGAGATAAGACACAAGCAGAAACTAGATAACCATTCAGAGAGCTTTTTCTGTAGTACTTCCAGAAGAGCACTTCAGCCACTAGGGCAAAAGCTCCTTCAAAAGTGTTATGGTAGTGATATAAATCTGGTAATAGGGTAGTGATTTAAATCTAGTAATAGGTGTCCACCCTCAAAAAGGACTTGCTGTCTAAAAATAAAGATGACTGCTGGAGAAAGTGACAAAGAGAAAGGCATGTTTGGCTTCAAAGAAGCCAGTCATTAAGAAATGTTGAAAGTTCTTTAAGTTGCTAGCTCGCAATGGTTATGCTTTTAAGTAGGAAGCAATTTAGACTAATACTCCTATGCATTTTTGACTGTAGACAAGGTCCTGATTTTTTCATGCTTTTTGGGATGGGTTCTGAGTGACTTCCCAAAAAGAAACGGCAAATTTCTTGAGGGCAGTGGCCAGCTGAGCACGGCTGCTGCTGAGTAGAGTTGTGTGATGTGTGCCCGCAGCTGCCAGTGCACTGGTACATTCATATTTTTAGGGAGTCGTCCTTTTTCTTGCCATTCACTGTCATTTTGGCGAGTCAGACTCAAACAACCTCAACGGAGTGTGTTTGACTGTTGCTGTTGCAAGTAACCTGGGTGGAAAAGGATGTCCTCAGTTTGATTCTCTGTTCTATTCTGGAACATGGGTAAGAATCAAACTGAAACTGCTGCCAAAAACTAACTGTTGTTGTCTTCACTATGTCTGCATGAATCTTGTTGCCATAAATTTTGAACGCTTAGTACTTTAGATAGTTACTCTCACGGCAGCCTTGCAAAAGGGGAATGCTTTCCTATCCTTTGTGGAGATATGATATTGGCACATGAAAGCTGAGTGATTTGCTTGTGGTCTCAGAAGTCTTCAGAAGTCTAGTTTCATGCCCTAGCTGCAAGGCTTCAGGCCACAGTGAGCATGGCACCATTTGTACCTGCACAAACAACTTTATGTGCTCCATATGTTAGCAGCTAGGAAATCCGTATCGGAAAAAATAACCTTCTCATTGGGTGGTGTAAGGTTAAAACGTGAAAGTCCTGTTTTATAAACACAGCTGTCAGTTGTGTGTACGAAACACAAGTAAAAATATTCAGAGATAAACTGAGGCTTTGTGAAATATGTCTGCACATTTTTTTCTACCCCAAAGAGCATTTTTTTTTTTTGTCTTCAGTCATACATGCAGTCATGCTCTTTCTCTCTCTGTTTCCCTCTCTGTCTTTTTAAAATCCTCGGACAAAAGGCTGGTATTTAAATGATGCTTTTCAGGTCCAGGAGCACTTTGGGGGGGCTGCGTGAGAGGCACTTCCAATCCATACACCATTCAGTACCAGCTACTGGGAAATAGATATAAACTGCAGAGTGTCGCTCTGTCAAAAGGCAAATTATCTTTGATTGTGCATCTTAATTAATTTTGAGGTCAAGCACAGAAAACATAAGCTGATGGATTTTCCCCTCTGTCTTCTTTCCCTCTCCCCCCCCCCCCCTGCCCCCCCCCCGCCCCCATTTTATTCTGCCTTCTCTCTTTCTCTTTTCAGTAACCAATGGCACTAGCCATTCACCAACAGCGTTAAATGGAGCTCCATCTCCTCCTAATGGCTTTAGCAATGGGCCATCCTCTTCCTCTTCCTCCTCTCTGGCTAACCAGCAGTTACCGCCAGCTTGTGGAGCTAGGCAACTCAGCAAACTGAAGAGATTTCTTACAACCTTACAGCAGTTTGGCAATGACATTTCACCAGAGATTGGGGAGAGAGTGCGTACCCTTGTGCTAGGACTTGTGGTAAGCAAAAAAACAATGATACAATAACTGTGATCTTTTTCCCTCTTTTATGCTTGACATGTTTATTATAAAAAAGAGTGGGTCACGTACACTGCATATATTGTACTTTAAGGATACCAAACATACAAGAATGAAGTGCTGGCTTTTGCTGCTGGAGCTAACCTGACTAGCTGCCCATGAGTGGCAGCTATTCTCAACCAGATACAGACTTGACTCTTTTTGCCAGTATAGTATTATGCTGTGAAAGGCTTTTTGTTCTATACTGGCGGCACCCCTAATGCAGAGTTACCTTGAATTATATGATGTAGTAAACTATAGTTTGGCTTGACTAGTTTAGTTGGCTGGGGAAAGGAGAGTGCCCTACATATATAGCTGCAGAATACTGGTTAAAAGGATGAGCTGAATGTGTATGTTTGGACCGTGGTTTTACAGTGGAAAACCTTTTCTCAGTATTCATTGAACGCAACAATGAGGGATCTGATGGTGCATTGCTGCTACTTAAGTCGCCTTGTTTATAAGGTTGTCTTTATGTTATTATGGCTGAATGAAAATTTCAGGATTTTCTTAGCTACATCTGTCAAGTTGGGCTGCTATTTTTCAGGCAAACTGTTGTGTATCTGGCCCAGGATTCTTTTTATCCCCAGTAAAGTCCTCTCTTGGCCAGACATTGTTGTCTCCCATGTATCTCCTTGAGAAATAATATGTGCCAGGAAAAGTGCTGTTGTGGTGCTTTAATTTACATTTGTTCTGAGCAGCTGCTGTTGCCATTGACTTCATTTGGAGCTAAGACTGCCAGCACTGTTTAGTACTAGGGCTCAGGTGTCCTCCGCCTGTATCTGTACAAAACCCTACTTGATAGCAATGGGTGCCCCTTCACTTGAGTCTGCGTCAAAAGGAAGTTCAATGTAGGCAGTGTAACTTCACTAAGTCCTACTCTCCATTTGCTTCCATATCCAAAATGCCTGTTTAATGTGGTTTTGCTTGTCACATGGTTCTCTGTGGAAAGGGGAAATAGTAAAGAAACTAAAGACGGCTTTGGGAGCATCTACCTGCCCTTGATTTTCAGATCAAGGGCTTGTTAATTACAGTTGATTTCTACCTCCATCTGAGCTTTGAGGAGCAAATTAGGATCTTTTCCTTCAGAATGTTCACATACCGCTTTTTCCCTTGGTCAGCCCTGTGAAGCATGTGGCCTTCATGATTACGCTCTCAGCTGAAAAGTCATGACTTCCCTTCATAGCCTAGAACATAGTAAACAGTAGTCTTTATAACTACAAGAGGCAAAGCGTAGGTTTCTTCCTCAAACAATGAGGAACATGCCTTTGAAAAGTGTGAATTTTTTTTTTTTTTTTTTTTGTGTGTGTGTGTATGTTAATGACCACTTCTGCACTGGGAACAAAATTACAAGAGGCTCCAATAGAAAATAAAAAAAAAAGTTGAGAAAAACTGCTTTAACTGATGTTTGAAATGTGAAAGCATATCCATGCTTAGCACCTGAGAGTTTAAACTGTGTTCTAAGCAACAGGCACTGAATGTCTGAGACGCTGGTGGTTTTCTTTGAGTATTTTAATAAGGTAATAATTTAATATGCAGCATGCTTTTCTTTATCCTCTTATCAATATCAAGAACGAGTTATTAAGCAATTTCAGAGTGCTTTGGTTACTATTTCTCTTGCTAAGTGTTTTCATTATTTTGTCACCAAGACAGAATTTTTTTTCTCAACAGAATTCTACTTTGACAATTGAAGAATTTCATTCCAAACTGCAAGAAGCTACTAACTTCCCACTGCGACCTTTTGTCATCCCATTTTTAAAGGTATTGCACAGTTCAGTGATCTGGAAAGTATTTAAAACTGTATTCTTGCTAGGTCACAGATGTGTGTTACAGTTTTTCTTTTTAAGAGAGTGAGGAAAATGAAGAACATTTAAGAGCTTCTTTCCATAGCTTAGTGTGTGGAACTACATTTGAATATTTAGTCTAGGGACCCTTTCTGGCTATTTACAGGAACTATATGTTCCTTAATTTTATAATCACTGTTGTTTGGTTTATATTTTTAGTTTGTAGGTGTAGAAGCTTTTACAAACTAAGTCTTGAGACTTGGTTATAAATACAATAATGTCATGTGCTTGCAAAAAGCTAGAGTTTTGCAAACTTTGTGTGATTCAGAGTAAGCAGATGTCAGGAATTCCTGCTACCAGCCCTTTTCTAAAGTGCTGCTGATCATTAGTACACGATGAGATTGTGACACTGTCATACAAGGAAAAAACTAATTATTTCTTTCGATTCCAGCCACCAGTACAAACGTGGTGTCTTAAGAAGGCTGGTGACTGAGTCCACTGGTTTATGCTTATGCACCTTTTATTAGAAATTGAAGATAAAATCTCATCCAAAAGCCAATTAATAAAATACAACACATGGTGTGCAAAATAAGAATCAGGGAAGCAAAATCTTCTTTGAAGTCAGGAAGTTATTCTGCCTCTCACCTGTCAGTAACTACCTCCTCTGAACTGCTGTGATCTCTGAACAGTCAATACTGCCTTCTCATAGCATGTTGTATTCTGCTTTGGTTTTGCTGTGAAGATGAATTTTCCCAGAGATAAGGTATTTATTGTTCCCATATTCTCCAGCACCCCCCCA